>JAGTYA010001595.1:0-10070 GCA_024291935.2 Okapia johnstoni
GCCACGCCCCCGATTCAGAGAGAGGCCACCCCCGCTTCCCCCTGCGCCGCGCGGAAAAGCACGACCTTCGCCCTGCATTCGAGGGGAAGCCCGATTGCCCTTGGCTGTGACCGGAGAGAAAGGCTGAGTCCCCTCGACTCCCTGGAGGCCACCCCACAGGTGCCAGTTATACCTGTCCCCTCCCCCCCTCCGGGGACCCCCGAGGGTCCTAGCTCCATGCCTGACGCGGACCCAGGGCGCTGCAGCGCCTCCTGGCGAATCCCGAGGCTGCTCGGGCCCCTGTCCGCTCGAAAGGAGGCATGGCGACCCCGCTGGGCTAACGGGGGAGACGGGCCGGGGTACCCGCCGCAACTCGAGAATGCACCGCCGCAAGTCGAGAACACCCCCGTGAGGCCACGCCCATAGAGGGAGGAGGCGCTTTTCCCTTGCAGGGCATGGAGAGCATGCCCCTGCACCTGTTCCGGCGGCGAACGGGGCTTGACTCCTTGCGGGCGACTCCAGGTGTCCCCCGAGATCCCCGGGCCAACCTGCCAAGAAAGCGGGGCTTCCCGCCACACCGCGAGGGCGTCCCCCGGGCCCCCCTCCTTGCGAGACGGGGCCCTTGGGATCTGCAGCGACGCGAGAGCCGTCCTGCCTTCTCTCTGGCGCTGCAACGGAGGCTGGACTCCCTCTAGGCGCCCCCAGAGGTTCCCTGGGATACCCGTGTCCACAGGCGAGCGGAACCCTGAGTCTCCAGAGGCCGCTCGCGAGGGGCCCCCCGTCGCCGTCGGCCCCTCCTCTCGAAAAGGGGGTCCAATCCCCTTCCTGAATGCCATCGCAATCCCTACATTCCCTCGCACCTCCAGAGCGGGACTCTCGCCTCTCCTGAGGTTCGAGAAGAGGCCCCAAGGGGCCAGTTCCGGCCGCAAGACCAAAGGTCCCCGAGGAACCCCCATCGGCAAGCGAGTCCAGTTCCCTGGACGTGAGGCGAGGGGAAGCCCAGCAGCCCCTGGCGATGTCAAAGGAGGCCTGGACTTCTCAGAGGCAACAAGAGAGGCTCCCCGAGGCGCCACGCCCCCGATTCAGAGAGGCCACCCCCGCTTCCCCCTGCGCCGCGCGGAAAAGCACGACCTTCGCCCCTGCATTCGAGGGGAAGCCCGATTGCCCTTGGCTGTGACCGGAGAGAAAAGGCTGAGTCCCCTCGACTCCCTGGAGGCCACCCCACAGGTGCCAGTTATACCTGTCCCCTCCCCCCCTCCGGGGACCCCCGAGGGTCCTAGCTCCATGCCTGACGCGGACCCAGGGCGCTGCAGCGCCTCCTGGCGAATCCCGAGGCTGCTCGGGCCCCTGTCCGCTCGAAAGGAGGCATGGCGACCCCGCTGGGCTAACGGGGGAGACGGGCCGGGGTACCCGCCGCAACTCGAGAATGCACCGCCGCAAGTCGAGAACACCCCCGTGAGGCCACGCCCATAGAGGGAGGAGGCGCTTTTCCCTTGCAGGGCATGGAGAGCATGCCCCGGCACCTGTTCCGGCGGCGAACGGGGCTTGACTCCTTGCGGGCGACTCCAGGTGTCCCCCGAGATCCCCGGGCCAACCTGCCAAGAAAGCGGGGCTTCCCGCCACACCGCGAGGGCGTCCCCCGGGCCCCCCTCCTTGCGAGACGGGGCCCTTGGGATCTGCAGCGACGCGAGAGCCGTCCTGCCTTCTCTCTGGCGCTGCAACGGAGGCTGGACTCCCTCTAGGCGCCCCCAGAGGTTCCCTGGGATACCCGTGTCCACAGGCGAGCGGAACCCTGAGTCTCCAGAGGCCGCTCGCGAGGGGCCCCCCGTCGCCGTCGGCCCCTCCTCTCGAAAGGGGGGTCCAATCCCCTTCCTGAATGCCATCGCAATCCCTACATTCCCTCGCACCTCCAGAGCGGGACTCTCGCCTCTCCTGAGGTTCGAGAAGAGGCCCCAAGGGGCCAGTTCCGGCCGCAAGACCAAAGGTCCCCGAGGAACCCCCATCGGCAAGCGAGTCCAGTTCCCTGGACGTGAGGCGAGGGGAAGCCCAGCAGCCCCTGGCGATGTCAAAGGAGGCCTGGACTTCTCAGAGGCAACAAGAGAGGCTCCCCGAGGCGCCACGCCCCCGATTCAGAGAGGCCACCCCCGCTTCCCCCTGCGCCGCGCGGAAAAGCACGACCTTCGCCCCTGCATTCGAGGGGAAAGCCCGATTGCCCTTGGCTGTGACCGGAGAGAAAGGCTGAGTCCCCTCGACTCCCTGGAGGCCACCCACAGGTGCCAGTTATACCTGTCCCCTCCCCCCCTCCGGGGACCCCCGAGGGTCCTAGCTCCATGCCTGACGCGGACCCAGGGCGCTGCAGCGCCTCCTGGCGAATCCCGAGGCTGCTCGGGCCCCTGTCCGCTCGAAAGGAGGCATGGCGACCCCGCTGGGCTAACGGGGGAGACGGGCCGGGGTACCCGCCGCAACTCGAGAATGCACCGCCGCAAGTCGAGAACACCCCCGTGAGGCCACGCCCATAGAGGGAGGAGGCGCTTTTCCCTTGCAGGGCATGGAGAGCATGCCCCGGCACCTGTTCCGGCTCCGAACGGGGCTTGACTCCTTGCGGGCGACTCCAGGTGTCCCCCGAGATCCCCGGGCCAACCTGCCAAGAAAGCGGGGCTTCCCGCCACACCGCGAGGGCGTCCCCCGGGCCCCCCTCCTTGCGAGACGGGGCCCTTGGGATCTGCAGCGACTCGAGAGCCGTCCTGCCTTCTCTCTGGCGCTGCAACGGAGGCTGGACTCCCTCTAGGCGCCCCCAGAGGTTCCCTGGGATACCCGTGTCCACAGGCGAGCGGAACCCTGAGTCTCCAGAGGCCGCTCGCGAGGGGCCCCCCGTCGCCGTCGGCCCCTCCTCTCGAAAGGGGGGTCCAATCCCCTTCCTGAATGCCATCGCAATCCCTACATTCCCTCGCACCTCCAGAGCGGGACTCTCGCCTCTCCTGAGGTTCGAGAAGAGGCCCCAAGGGGCCAGTTCCGGCCGCAAGACCAAAGGTCCCCGAGGAACCCCCATCGGCAAGCGAGTCCAGTTCCCTGGACGTGAGGCGAGGGGAAGCCCAGCAGCCCCTGGCGATGTCAAAGGAGGCCTGGACTTCTCAGAGGCAACAAGAGAGGCTCCCCGAGGCGCCACGCCCCCGATTCAGAGAGGCCACCCCCGCTTCCCCCTGCGCCGCGCGGAAAAGCACGACCTTCGCCCCTGCATTCGAGGGGAAGCCCGATTGCCCTTGGCTGTGACCGGAGAGAAAGGCTGAGTCCCCTCGACTCCCTGGAGGCCACCCCACAGGTGCCAGTTATACCTGTCCCCTCCCCCCTCCGGGGACCCCCGAGGGTCCTAGCTCCATGCCTGACGCGGACCCAGGGCGCTGCAGCGCCTCCTGGCGAATCCCGAGGCTGCTCGGGCCCCTGTCCGCTCGAAAGGAGGCATGGCGACCCCGCTGGGCTAACGGGGGAGACGGGGCGGGGGTACCCGCCGCAACTCGAGAATGCACCGCCGCAAGTCGAGAACACCCCCGTGAGGCCACGCCCATAGAGGGAGGAGGCGCTTTTCCCTTGCAGGGCATGGAGAGCATGCCCCGGCACCTGTTCCGGCTCCGAACGGGGCTTGACTCCTTGCGGGCGACTCCAGGTGTCCCCCGAGATCCCCGGGCCAACCTGCCAAGAAAGCGGGGCTTCCCGCCACACCGCGAGGGCGTCCCCCGGGCCCCCCTCCTTGCGAGACGGGGCCCTTGGGATCTGCAGCGACGCGAGAGCCGTCCTGCCTTCTCTCTGGCGCTGCAACGGAGGCTGGACTCCCTCTAGGCGCCCCCAGAGGTTCCCTGGGATACCCGTGTCCACAGGCGAGCGGAACCCTGAGTCTCCAGAGGCCGCTCGCGAGGGGCCCCCCGTCGCCGTCGGCCCCTCCTCTCGAAAGGGGGGTCCAATCCCCTTCCTGAATGCCATCGCAATCCCTACATTCCCTCGCACCTCCAGAGCGGGACTCTCGCCTCTCCTGAGGTTCGAGAAGAGGGCCCCAAGGGGCCAGTTTCCGGCCGCAAGACCAAAGGTCCCCGAGGAACCCCCATCGGCAAGCGAGTCCAGTTCCCTGGACGTGAGGCGAGGGGAAGCCCAGCAGCCCCTGGCGATGTCAAAGGAGGCCTGGACTTCTCAGAGGCAACAAGAGAGGCTCCCCGAGGCGCCACGCCCCCGATTCAGAGAGGCCACCCCCGCTTCCCCCTGCGCCGCGCGGAAAAGCACGACCTTCGCCCCTGCATTCGAGGGGAAGCCCGATTGCCCTTGGCTGTGACCGGAGAGAAAGGCTGAGTCCCCTCGACTCCCTGGAGGCCACCCCACAGGTGCCAGTTATACCTGTCCCCTCCCCCCCTCCGGGGACCCCCGAGGGTCCTAGCTCCATGCCTGACGCGGACCCAGGGCGCTGCAGCGCCTCCTGGCGAATCCCGAGGCTGCTCGGGCCCCTGTCCGCTCGAAAGGAGGCATGGCGACCCCGCTGGGCTAACGGGGGAGACGGGCCGGGGTACCCGCCGCAACTCGAGAATGCACCGCCGCAAGTCGAGAACACCCCCGTGAGGCCACGCCCATAGAGGGAGGAGGCGCTTTTCCCTTGCAGGGCATGGAGAGCATGCCCCGGCACCTGTTCCGGCTCCGAACGGGGCTTGACTCCTTGCGGGCGACTCCAGGTGTCCCCCGAGATCCCCGGGCCAACCTGCCAAGAAAGCGGGGCTTCCCGCCACACCGCGAGGGCGTCCCCCGGGCCCCCCTCCTTGCGAGACGGGGCCCTTGGGATCTGCAGCGACGCGAGAGCCGTCCTGCCTTCTCTCTGGCGCTGCAACGGAGGCTGGACTCCCTCTAGGCGCCCCCAGAGGTTCCCTGGGATACCCGTGTCCACAGGCGAGCGGAACCCTGAGTCTCCAGAGGCCGCTCGCGAGGGGCCCCCCGTCGCCGTCGGCCCCTCCTCTCGAAAGGGGGGTCCAATCCCCTTCCTGAATGCCATCGCAATCCCTACATTCCCTCGCACCTCCAGAGCGGGACTCTCGCCTCTCCTGAGGTTCGAGAAGAGGCCCCAAGGGGCCAGTTCCGGCCGCAAGACCAAAGGTCCCCGAGGAACCCCCATCGGCAAGCGAGTCCAGTTCCCTGGACGTGAGGCGAGGGGAAGCCCAGCAGCCCCTGGCGATGTCAAAGGAGGCCTGGACTTCTCAGAGGCAACAAGAGAGGCTCCCCCCGAGGCGCCACGCCCCCGATTCAGAGAGGCCACCCCCGCTTCCCCCTGCGCCGCGCGGAAAAGCACGACCTTCGCCCCTGCATTCGAGGGGAAGCCCGATTGCCCTTGGCTGTGACCGGAGAGAAAGGCTGAGTCCCCTCGACTCCCTGGAGGCCACCCCACAGGTGCCAGTTATACCTGTCCCCTCCCCCCCTCCGGGGACCCCCGAGGGTCCTAGCTCCATGCCTGACGCGGACCCAGGGCGCTGCAGCGCCTCCTGGCGAATCCCGAGGCTGCTCGGGCCCCTGTCCGCTCGAAAGGAGGCATGGCGACCCCGCTGGGCTAACGGGGGAGACGGGCCGGGGTACCCGCCGCAACTCGAGAATGCACCGCCGCAAGTCGAGAACACCCCCGTGAGGCCACGCCCATAGAGGGAGGAGGCGCTTTTCCCTTGCAGGGCATGGAGAGCATGCCCCGGCACCTGTTCCGGCTCCGAACGGGGCTTGACTCTTTGCGGGCGACTCCAGGTGTCCCCCGAGATCCCCGGGCCAACCTGCCAAGAAAGCGGGGCTTCCCGCCACACCGCGAGGGCGTCCCCCGGGCCCCCCTCCTTGCGAGACGGGGCCCTTGGGATCTGCAGCGACGCGAGAGCCGTCCTGCCTTCTCTCTGGCGCTGCAACGGAGGCTGGACTCCCTCTAGGCGCCCCCAGAGGTTCCCTGGGATACCCGTGTCCACAGGCGAGCGGAACCCTGAGTCTCCAGAGGCCGCTCGCGAGGGGCCCCCCGTCGCCGTCGGCCCCTCCTCTCGAAAGGGGGGTCCAATCCCCTTCCTGAATGCCATCGCAATCCCTACATTCCCTCGCACCTCCAGAGCGGGACTCTCGCCTCTCCTGAGGTTCGAGAAGAGGCCCCAAGGGGCCAGTTCCGGCCGCAAGACCAAAGGTCCCCGAGGAACCCCCATCGGCAAGCGAGTCCAGTTCCCTGGACGTGAGGCGAGGGGAAGCCCAGCAGCCCCTGGCGATGTCAAAGGAGGCCTGGACTTCTCAGAGGCAACAAGAGAGGCTCCCCGAGGCGCCACGCCCCCGATTCAGAGAGGCCACCCCCGCTTCCCCCTGCGCCGCGCGGAAAAGCACGACCTTCGCCCCTGCATTCGAGGGGAAGCCCGATTGCCCTTGGCTGTGCCCGGAGAGAAAGGCTGAGTCCCCTCGACTCCCTGGAGGCCACCCCACAGGTGCCAGTTATACCTGTCCCCTCCCCCCCTCCGGGGACCCCCGAGGGTCCTAGCTCCATGCCTGACGCGGACCCAGGGCGCTGCAGCGCCTCCTGGCGAATCCCGAGGCTGCTCGGGCCCCTGTCCGCTCGAAAGGAGGCATGGCGACCCCGCTGGGCTAACGGGGGGGAGACGGGCCGGGGTACCCGCCGCAACTCGAGAATGCACCGCCGCAAGTCGAGAACACCCCCGTGAGGCCACGCCCATAGAGGGAGGAGGCGCTTTTCCCTTGCAGGGCATGGAGAGCATGCCCCGGCACCTGTTCCGGCTCCGAACGGGGCTTGACTCCTTGCGGGCGACTCCAGGTGTCCCCCGAGATCCCCGGGCCAACCTGCCAAGAAAGCGGGGCTTCCCGCCACACCGCGAGGGCGTCCCCCGGGCCCCCCTCCTTGCGAGACGGGGCCCTTGGGATCTGCAGCGACGCGAGAGCCGTCCTGCCTTCTCTCTGGCGCTGCAACGGAGGCTGGACTCCCTCTAGGCGCCCCCAGAGGTTCCCTGGGATACCCGTGTCCACAGGCGAGCGGAACCCTGAGTCTCCAGAGGGCCGCTCGCGAGGGGGGCCCCCCGTCGCCGTCGGCCCCTCCTCTCGAAAGGGGGGTCCAATCCCCTTCCTGAATGCCATCGCAATCCCTACATTCCCTCGCACCTCCAGAGCGGGACTCTCGCCTCTCCTGAGGTTCGAGAAGAGGCCCCAAGGGGCCAGTTCCGGCCGCAAGACCAAAGGTCCCCGAGGAACCCCCATCGGCAAGCGAGTCCAGTTCCCTGGACGTGAGGCGAGGGGAAGCCCAGCAGCCCCTGGCGATGTCAAAGGAGGCCTGGACTTCTCAGAGGCAACAAGAGAGGCTCCCCGAGGCGCCACGCCCCCGATTCAGAGAGGCCACCCCCGCTTCCCCCTGCGCCGCGCGGAAAAGCACGACCTTCGCCCCTGCATTCGAGGGGAAGCCCGATTGCCCTTGGCTGTGACCGGAGAGAAAGGCTGAGTCCCCTCGACTCCCTGGAGGCCACCCCACAGGTGCCAGTTATACCTGTCCCCTCCCCCCCTCCGGGGACCCCCGAGGGTCCTAGCTCCATGCCTGACGCGGACCCAGGGCGCTGCAGCGCCTCCTGGCGAATCCCGAGGCTGCTCGGGCCCCTGTCCGCTCGAAAGGAGGCATGGCGACCCCGCTGGGCTAACGGGGGAGACGGGCCGGGGTACCCGCCGCAACTCGAGAATGCACCGCCGCAAGTCGAGAACACCCCCGTGAGGCCACGCCCATAGAGGGAGGAGGCGCTTTTCCCTTGCAGGGCATGGAGAGCATGCCCCGGCACCTGTTCCGGCTCCGAACGGGGCTTGACTCCTTGCGGGCGACTCCAGGTGTCCCCCGAGATCCCCGGGCCAACCTGCCAAGAAAGCGGGGCTTCCCGCCACACCGCGCGAGGGCGTCCCCCGGGCCCCCCTCCTTGCGAGACGGGGGGCCTTGGGATCTGCAGCGACGCGAGAGAGCCGTCCTGCCTTCTCTCTGGCGCTGCAACGTCCAGCAGAAGAGGCCCCAAGGGCCAGTTCCGGCCGCAAGACCAAAGGTCCCCGAGGCAACCCCCATCGGCAAGCGAGTCCAGTTCCCTGGACGTGAGGGAGGGGAAGCCCAGCAGCCCTGGCGATGTCAAAGGAGGCCTGGACTTCTCAGAGGCAACAAGAGAGGCTCCCCGAGGCGCCACGCCCCCGATTCAGAGAGGCCGAACCCCGCTTCCCCCTGCGACCGCGCGGAAAAGCACACCTTCGCCCCTGCATTCGAGGGGAAAGCCCGATTGCCCTTGGCTGTGACCGGAGAGAAAGGCTGAGTCCCCTCGACTCCCTGGAGGCCACCCCACAGGTGCCAGTTTATACCTGTCCCCTCCCCCCCTCCGGGGACCCCCGAGGGTCCTAGCTCCATGCTGACTGACGCGGACCCAGGGCGCTGCAGCGCCTCCTGGGCGAATCCCGAGGCTGCTCGGGCCCCTGTCCGCTCGAAAGGAGGCATGGCGACCCCCGCTGGGCTAACGGGGGAGACGGGCCGGGGTACCCGCCGCAACTCGAGAATGCACCGCCGCAAGTCGAGAACACCCCCGTGAGGCCACGCCCATAGAGGGAGGAGGCGCTTTTCCCTTGCAGGGCATGGAGAGCATGCCCCGGCACCTGTTCCGGGCTCCGAACAGGGGCTTGACTCCTTGCGGGCGACTCCAGGTGTCCCCCCCGAGATCCCCGGGCCAACCTGCCAAAGAAAGCGGGGCTTCCCGCCACACCGCGAGGGCGTCCCCCGGGCCCCCCTCCTTGCGAGACGGGGCCCTTGGGATCTGCAGCGACTCGAGAGCCGTCCTGCCCTTCTCTCTGGCGCTGCAACGGAGGCTGGACTCCCTCTAGGCGCCCCCAGAGGTTCCCTGGGATACCCGTGTCCACAGGCGAGCGGAACCCTGAGTCTCCAGAGGCTGCTCGCGAGGGGCCCCCCGTCGCCGTCGGCCCCCTCCTCTCGAAAGGGGGGTCCCAAATCCCCCCTTCCTGAATGCCATCGCAATCCCTACATTCCCTCGCACCTCCAGAGCGGGACTATCGCCTCTCCTGAGGTTCGAGAAGAGGCCCCAAGGGGCCAGTTCCGGCCGCAAGACCAAAGGTCCCCGAGGAACCCCCATCGGCAAGCGAGTCCAGTTTCCCTGGACGTGAGGCGAGGGGAAGCCCAGCAGCCCCCTGGCGATGTCAAAGGAGGCCCTGGACTTCTCAGAGGCAACAAGAGAGGCTCCCCGAGGCGCCACGCCCCCCGATTCAGAGAGGCCACCCCCCCGCTTCCCCCTGCGCCCGCGCGGGAAAAGCACGACCTTCGCCCCTGCATTCGAGGGGAAGCCCCGATTGCCCTTGGCTGTGACCGAGAGAGAAAGGCTGAGTCCCCTCGACTCCCTGGAGGCCACACCCCACAGGTGCCAAGTTATACTGTCCCCTCGCCCCCCTCCGGGGACCCCCGAGGGTCCTAGCTCCCATGCCTGACGCGGACCCAGGGCTCTGCAGCGCCTCCTGGCGAATCCCGAGGCTCCTCGGGCCCCTGTCCGCTCGAAAGGAGGCATGGCGACCCCGCTGGGCTAACGTAGGGGGAGACGGGCCGGGGTACCCGCCGCAACTCGAGAATGCACCGCCGCAAGTCGAGGAACACCCCCGTGAGGCCACGCCCCATAGAGGGAGGAGGCGCTTTTCCCTTGCAGGGCATGGAGAGCATGCCCCGGCACCTGTTCCGGCTCCGAACGGGGCTTGACTCCTTGCGGGCGACTCCAGGTGTCCCCCCCGAGATCCCCGGGCCAACCTGCCAAGAAAGCGGGGCTTCCCGCCACACCGCGAGGGCGTCCCCCGGGGCCCCCCTCCTTGCGAGACGGGGCCCTTGGGATCTGCAGCGACGCGAGAGCCGTCCTGCCTTTCTCTCTGGCGCTGCAACGGGAGGCTGGACTCCCTCTAGGCGCCCCCAGATGGTTCCCCTGGATACCCGTAGTCCACAGGCGAGCGGACACCCTGCAGTCTCCAGAGGCCGCTCGCGAGGAGGCCCCCCCCCCCCCCCCCCCCCGTCCCGTCGGCCCCTCCTCTCGAAAGGGGGGTCC
>JAGTYA010001596.1:0-10065 GCA_024291935.2 Okapia johnstoni
GGTACCCCCGGCCCGTCTCCCCCGTTAGCCCAGCGGGGTCGCCATGCCTCCTTTCGAGCGGACAGGGGCCCGAGCAGCCTCGGGATTCGCCAGGAGGCGCTGCAGCGCCCTGGGTCCCGCCGTCAGGCATGGAGCTAGGGACCCTCGGGGGTCCCCGGAGGGGGGGAGGGGACAGGTATAACTGGCACCTGTGGGGTGGCCTCCTGGGAGTCGAGGGGACTCAGCCTTTCTCTCCGGTCACAGCCAAGGGCAATCGGGCTTCCCCTCGAATGCAGGGGCGAAGGTCGTGCTTTTCCGCGCGGCGCAGGGGGAAGCGGGGGGTGGCCTCTCTGATCGGGGGCGTGGCGCCTCGGGGAGCCTCTCTTGTTGCCTCTGAGAAGTCCAGGCCTCCTTTGACATCGCCAGGGGCTGCTGGGCTTCCCCTCGCCTCACGTCCAGGGAACTGGACTCGCTTGCCGATGGGGGTTCCTCGGGGACCTTTGGTCTTGCGGCCGGAACTGGCCCCTTGGGGCCTCTTCTCGAACCTCAGGAGAGGCGAGAGTCCCGCTCTGGAGGTGCGAGGGAATGTAGGGATTGCGATGGCATTCAGGAAGGGGATTGGACCCCCCTTTCGAGAGGAGGGGCCGACGGCGACGGGGGGCCCCTCGCGAGCGGCCTCTGGAGACTCAGGGTTCCGCTCGCCTGTGGACACGGGTATCCCAGGGAACCTCTGGGGGCGCCTAGAGGGAGTCCAGCCTCCGTTGCAGCGCCAGAGAGAAGGCAGGACGGCTCTCGCGTCGCTGCAGATCCCAAGGGCCCCGTCTCGCAAGGAGGGGGCCCGGGGGACGCCCTCGCGGTGTGGCGGGAAGCCCCGCTTTCTTGGCAGGTTGGCCCGGGGATCTCGGGGGACACCTGGAGTCGCCCGCAAGGAGTCAAGCCCCGTTCGGGAGCCCGGAACAGGTGCCGGGGCATGCTCTCCATGCCCTGCAAGGGAAAAGCGCCTCCTCCCTCTATGGGCGTGGCCTCACGGGGTGTTCTCGACTTGCGGCGGTGCATTCTCGAGTTGCGGCGGGTACCCCGGCCCGTCTCCCCCGTTAGCCCAGCGGGGTCGCCATGCCTCCTTTCGAGCGGACAGGGGCCCGAGCAGCCTCGGGATTCGCCAGGAGGCGCTGCAGCGCCCTGGGTCCGCGTCAGGCATGGAGCTAGGACCCTCGGGGGTCCCCGGAGGGGGGGAGGGGACAGGTATAACTGGCACCTGTGGGGTGGCCTCCAGGGAGTCGAGGGGACTCAGCCTTTCTCTCCGGTCACAGCCAAGGGCAATCGGGCTTCCCCTCGAATGCAGGGGCGAAGGCCGTGCTTTTCCGCGCGGCGCAGGGGGAAGCGGGGGTGGCCTCTCTGAATCGGGGGCGTGGCGCCTCGGGGAGCCTCTCTTGTTGCCTCTGAGAAGTCCAGGCCTCCTTTGACATCGCCAGGGGCTGCTGGGCTTCCCCTCGCCTCACGTCCAGGGAACTGGACTCGCTTGCCGATGGGGGTTCCTCGGGGACCTTTGGTCTTGCGGCCGGAACTGGCCCCTTGGGGCCTCTTCTCGAACCTCAGGAGAGGCGAGAGTCCCGCTCTGGAGGTGCGAGGGAATGTAGGGATTGCGATGGCATTCAGGAAGGGGATTGGACCCCCCTTTCGAGAGGAGGGGCCGACGGCGACGGGGGGCCCCTCGCGAGCGGCCTCTGGAGACTCAGGGTTCCGCTCGCCTGTGGACACGGGTATCCCAGGGAACCTCTGGGGGCGCCTAGAGGGAGTCCAGCCTCCGTTGCAGCGCCAGAGAGAAGGCAGGACGGCTCTCGCGTCGCTGCAGATCCCAAGGGCCCCGTCTCGCAAGGAGGGGGGCCCGGGGGACGCCCTCGCGGTGTGGCGGGAAGCCCCGCTTTTTCTTGGCAGGTTGGCCCGGGGATCTCGGGGGACACCTGGAGTCGCCCGCAAGGAGTCAAGCCCCGTTCGGAGCCGGAACAGGTGCCGGGGCATGCTCTCCATGCCCTGCAAGGGAAAAGCGCCTCCTCCCTCTATGGGCGTGGCCTCACGGGGGTGTTCTCGACTTGCGGCGGTGCATTCTCGAGTTGCGGCGGGTACCCCGGCCCGTCTCCCCCCGTTAGCCCAGCGGGGTCGCCATGCCTCCTTTCGAGCGGACAGGGGCCCGAGCAGCCTCGGGATTCGCCAGGAGGCGCTGCAGCGCCCTGGGTCCGCGTCAGGCATGGAGCTAGGACCCTCGGGGGTCCCCGGAGGGGGGGAGGGGACAGGTATAACTGGCACCTGTGGGGTGGCCTCCAGGGAGTCGAGGGGACTCAGCCTTTCTCTCCGGTCACAGCCAAGGGCAATCGGGCTTCCCCTCGAATGCAGGGGCGAAGGTCGTGCTTTTCCGCGCGGCGCAGGGGGAAGCGGGGGTGGCCTCTCTGAATCGGGGGCGTGGCGCCTCGGGGAGCCTCTCTTGTTGCCTCTGAGAAGTCCAGGCCTCCTTTGACATCGCCAGGGGCTGCTGGGCTTCCCCTCGCCTCACGTCCAGGGAACTGGACTCGCTTGCCGATGGGGGTTCCTCGGGGACCTTTGGTCTTGCGGCCGGAACTGGCCCCTTGGGGGCCTCTTCTCGAACCTCAGGAGAGGCGAGAGTCCCGCTCTGGAGGTGCGAGGGAATGTAGGGATTGCGATGGCATTCAGGAAGGGGATTGGACCCCCCTTTCGAGAGGAGGGGCCGACGGCGACGGGGGGCCCCTCGCGAGCGGCCTCTGGAGACTCAGGGTTCCGCTCGCCTGTGGACACGGGTATCCCAGGGAACCTCTGGGGGCGCCTAGAGGGAGTCCAGCCTCCGTTGCAGCGCCAGAGAGAAGGCAGGACGGCTCTCGCGTCGCTGCAGATCCCAAGGGCCCCGTCTCGCAAGGAGGGGGCCCGGGGGACGCCCTCGCGGTGTGGCGGGAAGCCCCGCTTTCTTGGCAGGTTGGCCCCGGGATCTCGGGGGACACCTGGAGTCGCCCGCAAGGAGTCAAGCCCCGTTCGGAGCCGGAACAGGTGCCGGGGCATGCTCTCCATGCCCTGCAAGGGAAAAGCGCCTCCTCCCTCTATGGGCGTGGCCTCACGGGGGTGTTCTCGACTTGCGGCGGTGCATTCTCGAGTTGCGGCGGGTACCCCGGCCCGTCTCCCCCGTTAGCCCAGCGGGGTCGCCATGCCTCCTTTCGAGCGGACAGGGGCCCGAGCAGCCTCGGGATTCGCCAGGAGGCGCTGCAGCGCCCTGGGTCCGCGTCAGGCATGGAGCTAGGACCCTCGGGGGTCCCCGGAGGGGGGGAGGGGACAGGTATAACTGGCACCTGTGGGGTGGCCTCCAGGGAGTCGAGGGGACTCAGCCTTTCTCTCCGGTCACAGCCAAGGGCAATCGGGCTTCCCCTCGAATGCAGGGGCGAAGGTCGTGCTTTTTCCGCGCGGCGCAGGGGGAAGCGGGGGTGGCCTCTCTGAATCGGGGGCGTGGCGCCTCGGGGAGCCTCTCTTGTTGCCTCTGAGAAGTCCAGGCCTCCTTTGACATCGCCAGGGGCTGCTGGGCTTTCCCCTCGCCTCACGTCCAGGGAACTGGACTCGCTTGCCGATGGGGGGTTCCTCGGGGACCTTTGGTCTTGCGGCCGGAACTGGCCCCTTGGGGCCTCTTCTCGAACCTCAGGAGAGGCGAGAGTCCCGCTCTGGAGGTGCGAGGGAATGTAGGGATTGCGATGGCATTCAGGAAGGGGATTGGACCCCCCCTTTCGAGAGGAGGGGCCGACGGCGACGGGGGGCCCCTCGCGAGCGGCCTCTGGAGACTCAGGGTTCCGCTCGCCTGTGGACACGGGTATCCCAGGGAACCTCTGGGGGCGCCTAGAGGGAGTCCAGCCTCCGTTGCAGCGCCAGAGAGAAGGCAGGACGGCTCTCGCGTCGCTGCAGATCCCAAGGGCCCCGTCTCGCAGGAGGGGGGCCCGGGGGACGCCCTCGCGGTGTGGCGGGAAGCCCCGTCCATGGGGCGTGGCCTCACGTGGGTGTGTTCTCGACTTGCGGCGGGTGCATTCTCGAGTTGCGGTAATTAGGGTTTTAACCCCGGCCCGTCTCCCCCGTTTAGCCAGCGGGGGGTCGCCATGTACCTCCTTTCGATCGGGGACAGGGGCCCGAGCAGCCTCGGGATTCGCCAGGAGGCGCTTGCAGCGCCCTGGGTCCGCGTCAGGCATGGAGCTAGGACCCTCGGGGGGTCCCCGGAGGGGGGGGGGGAGGGGGACAGGTATAACTGGCACCTGCGGTGGGGTGGCCTCCAGGGAGTCCGAGGGGACTCCAGCCTTTCTCTCCGGTCCCACAGCCAAGGGCAATCGGGCTCCCCCCTCGAATGCAGGGGCGAAGGTCGTGCTTTTCCCGGCCGCGGCGCAAGGGGGAAGCGCAGGGGGGGTGGCCTCTCCTCTTGAATCGGGGGCGTGGCGCCTGGGGAGCCTCTTCTTGTTGGCCCTCTGAGAAGTCCCAGGCCTCCTTTGACATCGCCAGGGGGCTGCTGGGCTTCCCCTCCGCCTCACGTCCAGGGAAACTGGACTCGCTTTGGGGGGCCGATTGGGGGTTCCTCGGGGACCTTTTGGTGGGGGGCTTGCGTGCCGCCGGAACTGGCACCCTTGGGGGCCTCTTCTCGAAAACCTCAGGAGAGGCGTTAGAGTCCCGCTCTGGAGTGCGGAGGGGCGAGGGGAATGTAGGGGAAGTTGCTGATTGGCATTGTGAGGAAAGGGGGATTGGACCCCCCCTTTCGAGAGAAGAGGGAGGGGGCCGACGGCGAACGCGGGGGCCCCTCGCGAGCGGACCTCTGGAGACTCAGGGTTTCCGCTCTCTGTGCTGTGGAACACGGTTATCCCAGGGAACCTCTGGGGGCGCCTAGAGGGGAGAGTTACCAGCTCTCCGTTGCAGTCGCCAGAGGAGGGGGGAAGGCAGGGACGGCTACTCGCGTCGCTGCAGATCCCAAGGGCCCTTTCTCGCTAAGGAGAACCTCCGCGGGGGAACGCCCTCGGCAGGTGTGGCGGGGGGAAGCCCTCCGCTTTCTTGGCAGGGTTGGCCCGGGGATCTCAAGGGAGACCTGGAGTCCGCCCGCAAGGAGTTCAAGCCCCGTTTCGGCCCCCGCCGGAAACAGGTGCCGGGGCATGCTCTCCTGCCCTGCAAGGGAAAAGCACCTCCTCCCTCTAGGGCGTTGGCCTCAGGGGGGTGTTACTCGACATGCCGGCGGTGCCATTCTCGAGTTGCGGCGGGGGTACCCCGGGCCCGTCTCCCCCCGTTAGCCAGCGGGGTCGCCCATGCCTTTTTCCTTTCAGAGCGGACAGGGGCCTGTAATGAGCACCCCTCGGGATTTCGCCGGGGGGAGGCACTGCAGCGCCCCATGGGTTCCGCCTGTCAAGATGGAGCTTAGAACCCTCGGTTGGTCCCCGGAGGGGGGGGAGGGGACAGGTATAACTGGCCCCTGTGGGTGTTGGCCCTCCTGGGAGTCCGGAGGGGACCCTCAGCCTTTTTCCTGGGGCTCCGGTCACAGATAAGGGCAATCGGGCTTCCCCTCAGGAATGCAGGGGCTTAAAGGTCGTTGTTTTTCCGCGCGGTAGCAGTGGGGAAGCGGTGGGTGGCCTCTCTCGAATCGGGGGGCGTGGGCACTCGGGGAGCCTCTCTTGTTGCCTCTGAGAAGTCCAGCCCCCCCCCCCCAAAAGGCTTGACAATCGCAGGGGGCTGCTGGGCTTTTTCCCCCTCGCCCTCACGTTCCAGGGAACTGGACTCGCTTGCCGACCAGGGGGTTCCTCGGGGACCTTTGGTTCTTTGCGGCCGGACTGGCCTGTTGGGGCTCTTCTCGAACCTCATGAGGCAGAAAAGAGTCCTGCTCTGGAGGTAGGGAACCCTTGTTAGGGGATTGCGATGGCATTCAGGACAGGGGATGTTGGGATCCCCCCTTTCGGAGGACTGGCCCGCCCGGCGACGGGGTGCCCCCTCGGAGCCGCCCTCTGGAGACCTCAGGGTTCCCCGCACAGGGACACGGGTCTCCCCTGGGAACCTCGGGGGCCGCCTAGAGGGTCCTCCCTCCGTTGCAGCGCACAAGAGAGAAGGCGAGGACGGATCCGCATCGTGCAGATTTCAAGGGCCCCCTCTCGCAGGGGGGCCTCGAGACGCTCCTCCGGTGTGCGGGAAGTTGAGCATTCTTGGCAAGTTGCCACGGGGGAACTCGGGGGGTGGATTACCGCCCTCTAGGAGTCAATGCCCCGTTCGGGGAGACTGAACAGGTGCCAGGGGCAATGCTTCTCCATGCCCTGCAAGGGAAGCTATCCACCCTCTAGGGCGCTTGCCTCTACTGGGGGTGTTCTCACATGCGGCGGTGCATTCTCTCTCGAATTTGGGTACCCCGGCCCCCGTAGGGGGGCGGCGTTAGCCCCAGTGGTTGTGCCTCCTTTCGAGCGGACAGGGGCCGCGCCAGCCGTTCGGGGATCCTTCGCCAGGAGCTTTTGCAGCCGCCCTGCGGTTCGTCAGGCATGGAGCTAGGACCCTTGGCGGTCCCCGGTCCCATGGGGGGGCGGGGCCAGGTATAACTGGGCACCTGTGGGGTGGCTTGACTCGCAGGGCGGAGCCTCTCTTGTTGCCTCTGAGAAGTCCAGGCCTCCTTTGACATCGCCAGGGGCTGCTGCTGGGCTTCCCCCTCGCCTCACGTCCAGGGGAACTGGACTCGCTTGCCGATGGGGGGTTCCTCGGGGACCTTTGGTCTTGCGGCCGGAACTGGCCCCTTGGGGCCTCTTCTCGAACCTCAGGAGAGGCGAGAGTCCCGCTCTGGAGGTGCGAGGGAATGTAGGGATTGCGATGGCATTCAGGAAGGGGATTGGACCCCCCTTTCTTCGAGAGGGGGCCGACGGCGACGGGGGGGGCCCCTCGCGAGCGGGCCTCTGGAGACTCAGGGTTCCGCTCCTGTGGACACGGGTATATCCCAGGGGAACCTCTGGGGGCGCCTAGAGGGAGTCCAGCCTCCGTTGCAGCGCCAGAGAGAAGGCAGGACGGCTCTCGCGTCGCTGCAGATCCCAAGGGCCCCGTCTCGCAAGGGAGGGGGGGCCCGGGGGACGCCCTCGTTTTTGTTTGGTGTGGCGGGAAGCCCCGCTTTCTTGGCAGGTTGGCCCGGGGGATCTCGGGGGGACACCTGGAGTCGCCCGCAAGGAGTCAAGCCCCGTTCGGAGCCGCCAGGAACAGGTGCCGGGGCATGCTCTCCATGCCCTGCAAGGGAAAAGCGCCTCCTCCCTCTATGGGCGTGGCCTCACGGGGGTGTTCTCGACTTGCGGCGGTGCATTCTCGAGTTGCGGCGGGTACCCCGGCCCGTCTCCCCCGTTAGCCCAGCGGGGTCGCCATGCCTCCTTTCGAGCGGACAGGGGCCCGAGCAGCCTCGGGATTCGCCAGGAGGCGCTGCAGCGCCCTGGGTCCGCGTCAGGCATGGAGCTAGGACCCTCGGGGGTCCCCGGAGGGGGGGGGGGAGGGGACAGGTATAACTGGCACCTGTGGGGTGGCCTCCAGGGAGTCGAGGGGACTCAGCCTTTCTCTCCGGTCACAGCCAAGGGCAATCGGGCTTCCCCTCGAATGCAGGGGCGAAGGTCGTGCTTTTTCCCGCGCGGCGCAGGGGGAAGCGGGGGTGGCCTCTCTGAATCGGGGGCGTGGCGCCTCGGGGAGCCTCTCTTGTTGCCTCTGAGAAGTCCAGGCCTCCTTTGACATCGCCAGGGGCTGCTGGGCTTCCCCTCGCCTCACGTCCAGGGAACTGGACTCGCTTGCCGATGGGGGTTCCTCGGGGACCTTTGGTCTTGCGGCCGGAACTGGCCCCTTGGGGCCTCTTCTCGAACCTCAGGAGAGGCGAGAGTCCCGCTCTGGAGGTGCGAGGGAATGTAGGGATTGCGATGGCATTCAGGAAGGGGATTGGACCCCCCTTTTCGAGAGGAGGGGCCGACGGCGACGGGGGGCCCCTCGCGCGAGCGGCCTCTGGAGACTCTGGGTTCCGCTCGCCTGTGGACACGGGTATCCCAGGGAACCTCTGGGGGCGCCTAGAGGGAGTCCAGCCTCCGTTGCAGCGCCAGAGAGAAGGCAGGACGGCTCTCGCGTCGCTGCAGATCCCAAGGGCCCCGTCTCGCAAGGAGGGGGGCCCGGGGGACGCCCTCACGCGGTGTGGCGGGAAGCCCCCGCTTTCTTGGCAGGTTGGCCCGGGGATCTCGGGGGACACCTGGAGTCGCCCGCAAGGAGTCAAGCCCCGTTCGGCGCCGGAACAGGTGCCGGGGCATGCTCTCCATGCCCTGCAAGGGAAAAGCGCCTCCTCCCTCTATGGGCGTGGCCTCACGGGGGTGTTTCTCGACTTGCGGCGGTGCATTCTCGAGTTGCGGCGGGTACCCCGGCCCGTCTCCCCCGTTAGCCCAGCGGGGGGTCGCCATGCCTCCTTTCGAGCGGACAGGGGCCCGAGCAGCCTCGGGATTCGCCAGGAGGCGCTGCAGCGCCCTGGGTCCGCGTCAGGCATGGAGCTAGGACCCTCGGGGGTCCCCGGAGGGGGGGAGGGGACAGGTATAACTGGCACCTGTGGGGTGGCCTCCAGGGAGTCGAGGGGACTCAGCCTTTCTCTCCGGTCACAGCCAAGGGCAATCGGGCTTCCCCTCGAATGCAGGGGCGAAGGTCGTGCTTTTCCGCGCGGCGCAGGGGGAAGCGGGGGGTGGCCTCTCTGAATCGGGGGCGTGGCGCCTCGGGGAGCCTCTCTTGTTGCCTCTGAGAAGTCCAGGCCTCCTTTGACATCGCCAGGGGCTGCTGGGCTTCCCCTCGCCTCACGTCCAGGGAACTGGACTCGCTTGCCGATGGGGGTTCCTCGGGGACCTTTGGTCTTGCGGCCGGAACTGGCCCCTTGGGGCCTCTTCTCGAACCTCAGGAGAGGCGAGAGTCCCGCTCTGGAGGTGGAGGGAATGTAGGGATTGCGATGGCATTCAGGAAGGGGATTGGACCCCCCTTTCGAGAGGAGGGGCCGACGGCGACGGGGGGCCCCTCGCGAGCGGCCTCTGGAGACTCAGGGTTCCGCTCGCCTGTGGACACGGGTATCCCAGGGAACCTCTGGGGGCGCCTAGAGGGAGTCCAGCCTCCGTTGCAGCGCCAGAGAGAAGGCAGGACGGCTCTCGAGTCGCTGCAGATCCCAAGGGCCCCGTCTCGCAAGGGAGGGCTTGCCCGGGGGGACGCCTCTCGCGGTGTTGGCGGGAAGCCCCGCTTTTCCTAGAGGGAATGGCGTGGCCTCAAAAATAGGGTGTTTTCTCGAGCGGCTTGCTCTTTGGTTCTTGCATTCTCGAGAGTTGCGGGCGGGTACCCCTGCCCGAGTGAGAGTCTTTCCGCCCTCTGGGGCTCGATACCTCCTGTAGAGAGGAGATGGCCCGACTCCAGGGGATGTGCGAGGGAATGATAGGCGCCTCCCCTACTTTCAAAGTCGGATCTGGGGACGGCGACGGGGGTTTATACGCGAAGCGCTAGGGGCCTCTGGAGACTGTATTTCAGACGTTCCGCATTCATGGGTACCCTATAGTGGAGCATCGCGGTATCCCCTCTTAGTTTACCTGGTGGGGGGCCCCTAGAGGGAGTCCAGCCTCCGCGAGTTGTCAGTGTTCAGCGAGCAGAGGAGAAGGCTTGACGGCGGCTATCAGGGAACTCGCCTGCAGATCCCAAGGGCCCCGTAAGACGCAAGGAGGGGGGTCTGCCCCGGGGCTGACGGCTCCAGCATGGGGACACGGCCTCCCAAAGGGCCCCGTACTCGCAAGGGAGGGGGCCCAGCGGGGTGACCCCTCGTAGGTATTGTTGGTAGGAAGACCCCACCCAGCTTGTCTTCTTGCAGTGGGTTGTTAGGCCCGGGGATCTCGGGGGGAGGCGTAGTGGCCGGAAAGCAAAGGGATCTCGGGTGTGGTCTGCCCCCCCCCGCTAGGAGTCCGGGCCCCAGTTAGCGTTCGGAACGGTCAGGAACAGGTTGTGCTGGGGCCCATGCTCTCCAGTGCCCCTGCATGCTCTCCAAAAAAAAAAAAGGGAAAAAAGAAAAGCGCCTCC
>JAGTYA010001597.1:0-10061 GCA_024291935.2 Okapia johnstoni
ATGAAAAAGTTTAGTGAATATTCTCTATGAAGTTAGAAGTCTAATGACCTCTTCATAGGATCTGCATCATGATGGGAAAGCAAGTGGTCACTGGACGGTTATAGAACATGAGTATATAAATTTTTAAAAACATTGTCCAGGGAAATTAAAAGGCCAAGAAACCTCGTCACATGGCCTTTTTTTCCATTATTTTTATCAAGTCTAATTCTCAATCAAATTCTGAAGATCTGAATCTGATGAAGATATGAAAATGTTAATAGTCAAACGATCATCAGTAATGCTTTATTTCTTGTGTAGTTTTCACATTTCAGTTTTGTTGTGTTTCTTATTTCTTCCACTAATATTCATGATTGTTTAATCCAGGGTGATGATATGGATATTTTCCAAGGTAAATCATGAGGAGATGTTCAGCTGTGTTTTGGGATGGAGAGTCTGAGGACAGGGGCACAGATCAGAGATGACACAGATCAGTTGGGGTTGGGGAGGTAAAAGCATGGGGGCAGGGACAGGGGGATATGCGTATAAGCAGAAAGGGAATTGAAGAGAGACAAGAAGAAAAGCTCACCCTTCTGTATCGTGCTTAGCTCTCCATATGTACACAATGTACATATGTACTTCATATGTACTCAAAAGTCTTTGAGTACTCATAGCAACACTGTAAGGTAAGCATTTTTAATGCTTTCATCCCTTTCAGAAGTTGAGGAGCAGAGACACGTAGACAATAATGGGTGAATGAATTTGCACAAAGTCATCTAGCTGGCAAGAGCTGAGTCAGATTGGTGCCCAGGCCAGAGAGAAATAGACAGGTGTGGTATCTGACTCCCAATCTGGAATACAGTGCAGTGTCTAGTCTACTGTTAATCAGAAGGCAGATCAGCATGTCCATCCGCATGAAACATTAAGATGGATCTGCATATGGATTGAACACAGTTTCTCCTAAGTTCATGAAAGACCATGGGGTGTCATGTCAATATGCACACATCACAGAGAACAGTTCCTAGTCCACATCAAGCCCTAAACCTGTATTTGCCATGACAGACATTAGTGGAGCACCCTCATCATTCTGGAAAGTAGCATAACCATAGTAATAATATAATGATAAACAAAAAAATCAAATACAATATCATGAAGACATTACCTCGCCCACATCGTAATTTTCTTAAATGCAGATTAAACCTGAAAGGCAATAGACCACATACTAATTTTTTTTTTCTCTTAGGTGTGACATTCTAGATAATTTCCAAATAACATTTTATTAGTATTTTAATTTGCTGTATCTTCATTGTTACATAGGCAGTTTTTCTATTATAATTGAAAGATGGACTTTCTGAAAACACGTTCTCTTCAGGTATCTTGAGATTTCAGCATAAATAGTTGTGTTGGTATCCCTGCCAGGTGAAAACCCAATCGGCGCACTGACGTCAGAAGTATGATTTTTGGTACAGGAGGTGGGGGGCTGTAGGGGAGGAGAGAGGTCCTGATGGAAGGCTAGCTAAGCCTGCAAGCATTGTGAAAAAGGTCACTGACTCTATAGGCCCAAACCAAACAACAACTCACAGGTCCCTAGGAAGACACTGGTGTTCTAGCCACATAAGTGTCTGTGTTAGGACTTTCAGACCATTGCTCTTTTGGCTCCCATGATGCGGTGGGGCAGCTTGTGACACTTATAACACAGTCCTGCTTTGACCCAGGCTGTGGATGAGAGTCACAGCCTCCCCTGCAGCACCGCCCCTTTTGTGGGTGATCTGGAGCTTTTTTGTGATGTCTGGGAGTCGACAGATTCCGACGGGAAAGGAGAAAGAAAATACATAGTGCAGGGGGTGCATGCACCATCCCTGACAGAGATGCAGGTGCAGCTTGTTACAGTTACCCGTTGAGGGTGAGAAGAGTTCGATTTGGTGACTCAAGCAAGAAATGTGGAAGTGAATTGAATGCAAAGGGAGAAAACATATTAAGAGGGGGTAAACAGGTACAACTCCCATTTCTGTAGCAGGGTAGGGGGCTCCATTACTGTTGTGAGAAAGCTCCGTGCTCTGAGCTCTGGGAGGGAGTGATGAGCGTTCTAAGGACCTGCCATCAACCCTAAGCAGGGGGCGCTGAGTGTGTGAAGACATAAGTCTCAGCCTTTACCACTGACAGAGACAGAAATCTTCTTAGCCCCGCTGAGAGTGGGGCTGTGGCACCTTAGGGTAACTCAAAGGTAAGGTGGTGGTGGTTGTTCTTTTTCAATCGCTCAGTCGTGTCCGACTCTTTTCGTGAGACCCCATGAACTGTAGCAACCCAGGCTCCTCTGTCCTCCACTATCTGCCATGGTTTGCTCAAATTCATGTCCGTTGAGTCGGTGATGCTATCTAACCATCTCATCCTTTACTGCCCCCTTCTCCATTTGCCTTCAATCTTTCCCAGTGAAAGGTTGTTGCTGAACCACAAGAGACGCTGGGATTCTTGGCCTCCGGAGGAGAAGAATTCAATCCAGGGCCAGATATGAGGCTTGATCGCTCAGAACATTTGTGTAATAAAGTTTTATTAAAGTATACAAGAGATAGAGAAAGCTTCTGACATAGACATCAGAAGGGGGACAGAAAGAGTGCCCCCCCCCCCCCGCCTTTAACTGGGTGTTATATAGCTACTAGCAGTCTGCTAATTAAGGAAAGGAAATGTCTCAAAACTCAGAGAATGTCTCAAAACCCAGGCCCCTCACCCGCAACATGCATTTTGAGATAACATTGGCACCAGGTGAGTCATCCGGGCCATAAAACGATTTACATGAATCTTGAAGAAAGGCAGATTTCCATACAAATATATAGTTTCATTAACATAGATAAGGAGAACAATGTATGAGTATAACATACTGGTTTGTCAAGTGGGTTCTGAGCCTTTAGGCTCATAGCTAAAGTACAAAGTGTTGCACCAGTCCATCTTAGGGTTGTTAGATGTCATCAGATTAAGAAGAGGCATCACATACGACAATTCGCAGACTTGGAGAAAATCTTTTCCTTGAAGAGGAGATGTCCACCACCGGAAGCCTTCCACTGATGAAGAGGGGAGCACTCGCAGACCCAGCAGTTAGACCAATTGTGGAAGGCAGCATAGGAGGGAGCCCAGGACAGGAAGGAATTGTCTTGAGGATCAAACGGCAGACTCAGGATTTTTGGAGTCAGCAGAAGTAGGCTTACATAGATTATCAGGCCCATCTGAAAAGTACAAAGTCAGAGCACAGAGAGTAAAGACATAAAATGACGTCACTTAGTTCTGGTCAGGGTGCCACCTCTTAACTCGAGTGTGATGCACCGACGAATCAATTCCTGGCACTTTGACAGCTGTGGGAGAAGAAAGAATAACCGGGTAAGGGCCTTCCCAGAGGGGTTCGAGGGATTGGCCCCCGGATCCCAATGTTTTTATCAGGACCTCGGTTCCTGGCTCAAGTAAAGGCTTGCTTAGCTCAGAGGCTGGGTCTGGAGTCACCTCCCGGAGTTCCATTAATGCCTGTTGAAAAGCTGAGAGCTGAGTTACATAATTAGTTAATTCTAAGGCTACAGGGTCTATAACAATGTCTGTGCATAAGAAAGGCCTTCCATAAATACATTCAAAGGGGGACAGTCCCTCCTTTTGGGGGGCGGTGGGAGCCCTCATTAAAGCTATGGATAGAACTTTAATCCAATTGTCCTGTGTCTCTTGAGTTAATTTGCACAGATGTCTTTTGATAATGTCATTAGCTTTTTCAACCTTTCCTGAGGATTGGGGTCTCCAGGAACAGTGTAAGTGATATTCTATTCCTAGAGCTTTAGACACCCCCTGAGTTATGGCAGTTTTAAAGGCGGAGCCATTGTCACTCTGAAGGCTCCGTGGCAGCCCAAACCTGGGGATCATTTCATGGATTAAAATTCTTATAACCTCCTTAGCCTGTTCACTACAACAGGGAAAAGCCTCAATCCGTCCAGTAAAAGTATCCACCCAAACTTGTAAGCAAGAACATCCATTAGCTTTTGGCATAGGAGTAAAATCAACTTCCCAGTCCTCTCCAGGATATTTCCCACTTCGTTGTAATCCAGATTTTGCTAGCTTTTCAGTCTTCGGGTTATTTTTCTAAAAAACCTCACATCTTTTGATAAGGTCCTTTAAAGTTTTCATTACACTTTTACCTTCAAACAAACGAGAAGCCATCTGGTAAGTACTCTCTACACCTAAATGAAAACTCTGGTGTAATCCCTTAAGAATTTTCCATTGAGTATTTTCAGGAATTATTAATCGTCCATCCTCGGACTGTAACCGTCCTTTATCAGTAATCTTTGCTCCTCTTTTCTCATATCTTTCTAATTCTTCCTCAGTATATTATGGTTTTTCCTGTTCCACAGGACCTGTCCAGATCAAAGGCATCTGCAGTGAAGGGGCTTCCTAAAGTGCTGCTTTTCTGGCTTGACAGTCAGCTAGCTGATTACCTTCGGCTACTTTACTCCCATCCCTGTTGTGTCTTTCGCAATGCATAACAGCTACTTCCTTAGGACAATATATAGCAGTTAAAAGTCTCTTGATCTCTCTGAAATGCTTAATAGGTTCTCCTGTTGCCCTTTTAAACTGTCTTTCTTTCCATATTGCAGCATGAGCGTGTAAAGTCAAATAAGCATACTTAGAATCAGTGTAGATATTTCCTCGCTGCCCTTTGCTTAAGTCTAGAGCTCGGGTCAGAGCCAGAAGTTGCTCTAACTGAGCACTGGTTCCCTGGGGGAGAGATTTTGCTCCTAAAACCTCTTCAGCAGTCACCAGGGCGTAACCTGCTTTACGACCAGCATCAGGGTCTTTTCCTGTGAGTTGGCTCTTCCCATCAGGTGGCCAAAGTATTGGAGCTTCAGCTTCAGCATTTGTCCTTCCAGTGAATATTCACAGTTGGTTTCCTTTAGGACTGGCTGCTTTGATATCCTTGCTGTCCAAGGGATTCTCAAGTGTCTTCTCCAGCACCACAGACCGAAAGCGTCAATTCTGTCACTCAGCCTTCTTAATGATCGAACTCACACACCTGTACACGACTACCGAAAACGCCATAGTTTGTCAGCAAAGTGATGTCTCTGCTTTCTACTATGCTGTCTAGGTTTGACATAGGCTTCCCTGGTGGCTCAGTGGTAAAGGATTCTCCTGCATGGGTGTACCTACGACTGATTCTTATTGATGTTTGACAGAAAACAACAAAATTATGTAAAGCAATTACCTTCAATTAAAAAATAAATAAAGTGGCAAAAAAAAGAGAGAGAGAGAATCCCCCTGCAATGCACGGGATGCAGGAGACATGGGTTTCAACTCTGGGTTGGGAAGATCCCCTGCCATGCCCCATGGGCAGAGGGCATGGCAACCCACTAAAGTATCCTTGCCTGGAGAATCCCATGGGCAGAGGCACCTGGCGGCTACAGTTCACGGGGTCATAGTCAGACGCGACTGAAGCAATGAGCATGCGTGCACACTAGCTTTGTCATAGCTGTTCTTCCAAGGACCAAGTGTCTTAATTTCATGGCAGCAATCACCATCCACAGTGATTTTGGAGCCCCCAAAATTAAATCTGTCACTGCATCCACTTCCCCCCTTCTGTTTTCCGTGAAGTGGTAAGACTGGATGGCAAAGTCTTATATTTTTGAATGTTGAGTTTTAAGCCAGCCTTTTCACTCTCCTCTTTCACCCTCAGCAAGAGGTTCTTTAGTTCCTCCTCAGTTTCTGCCATTAGAGTGATATGATCTGCACATCTGAGCTTGTTGATATTTCTGCCAGCAGTCTGGACTCCAGCTTGTGAGACATCCAGCCCAGCATTTCCCATGATGTGCTCTGCATGTAAGTTGAATAAGCAGAGTGACAATATACGACCTTGTTTTACTCCTTTCCCAATTTTGAACCAGTCCATTGTTTCATGTCTTATTCTAACTGTTGCTTCTTGACCCTCATACAGGTTTCTCAGGAGACAGGTCAGCTAGTCTGGTACTCCCATCTCTTAAGAATTTTGCACAGTTTGCTGTGATCTACACAGTCAGAGGCCTTGAGGTGGTCTAGTCAATGAAGCAGAGGTAGATGTGTTTCTGGAATTCCCTTGCTTTCTCCATGATCTAACGAAGGTTGCAATTTGATCTCTTGTTTCTCTGCTTCTTCGAACCCAACTTGTATATCTGGAAGTTCTCATTCCATATACTGTTGAAGCCTAGCTTGAAGGAGTTTACTAACCAGGAGGCTTCAGAAATATAGGACAAACTAAGCTTAAGAAATTGGAGGGTGTGAATGAAGCTCAGTAAGAGAGACAAGAAGAGGATTCTCTGCTTCCCATGTTGTTAGCAAGCAGGACAAGGGCTTGACCATACTTTCAAGTGCTTATGTAAGACAGTAGCCTTTATCTAGAAAGTCATAAACAGATTTGCAACTATCAGAGAGGGAGGGAGAGGGCGGGGAGTGGGAGACAGACACCCTGAGTGGATGTGAGAGACCATTAGAAGGGGGTTGACATTTAAACGGAGGGAGGCTTCGGATTACGGCAGATGTGGTGGACTTGGGAAAAAGTAGACGCATTAGACATTTTCAAAGTAAAATGGACAGAACTCAACAAGAATATTGACTTGAGCTGAAGGAGAGGGAATTGTAAACATGGTTAAGACCAAGTTTCTGTGTCCTGTCATAAGGGTACAAAGGTAGCATGGGAATCCTGGAAGTTGGCCGGGTCTGGGAAGAATACCAAATAAGATTTTTATGTTTATGAGCTCATGGTCTGGATGGATATGATAACCAATATTTAAATACTTAAAAGTTCCTTTTCCTTAAAAAAAAAGTGAGAAGTATTGAGATATAATTTATATGTGATAGAAGTCAATGCTTCAAAGCATTACAGTTTGTCGAGTTTTGACATATGCATACCATGGTGTAAATGCTACCACAGTAAAAATGTAGAAAATGTCCCACTGGTTCGGAAATGCTCCCTTGAGCTATTTGCCATCAGACTCCTTCCTCCACTCCTATACCCTGGCAACCACAGATATATTTCTGTGCCTATAGTTGTGCCTTTTCCAGGAATCCATTGACAGGAAATCATATAATACTTAGCTTTCTGTGTCTGACATCTCTCATTGACACAGCTGAGATGCATCCTTGCTGTTACATGCATTAGTAGTTCCTTTTTAAATGACTGTGTAGTATTCTTTTGTACGAGTATACTCTTTTGTTTTTCTTTCATCTGTATACCAGTTGTTGAATAGTTGGGCTGTTTCTAGGTTTGGCTATTAGGAGTACATGAGTAGGATATTTGTGTAAAGGTCCTTGTGTGAGCACGTTTTCCTTTCTCTTGGGTGAAACTGGGTAAAATTAAAACTCCTAGTAAGTACGAAAATTCCTGCTATAATAGAATAATAAGAAGAATGTGCTATTGGGGAAGAGTGAAGAAATAGCTACAGAAGGAATGAAAAGGCTAAGCCAAAGTGGAAACAACACCCAGCTGGGGATCTGTCTGGTGGTGAAAGTAAAGTCAGATGCTAAAAGAACAATACTGTATAGGAACCAGAGGTATATTCAGAGAAATCAGGTACTGGTTCAGACATTTAAATGTGCTGTGCTCCAAGCGACAAATGTAAACAGAGGTATGTATTTATGTATTTATCCCATGGAAGTGAGTAAAGCCATAGCAAGCATGATGGAAAACCCAGAAGCAGAGAAGGAAATGGTTCATCAAAGCATGTATAAAAATAGGTATTAAAAACCTTATTAATATCTATTTCTGTCATGAGTGTCTTCCTGAGACACATTCTCCACTAAGGGCCACCTGGGACTACCTATCACCACAGTTTGTGGATGCATAACAAAGACTGCCCTGGAAGGAAGAAAATATAGTCTTCAAGCCCTTTTCTCATCCTCCAGAGACCCTGCGGTTCCAGGACTCCACCTCAGTGGCGGGAAAACCTCAACGTGCCCGGCACTCGCCGAACTCAGGGAGCATGTGCAGTGTGTGCACGTGCACCCGTTGCTGCGCATGCACCATGGTGCACATACGTCCTGAGCGTTCTGCGAGGAGCGCTGGGCCTGAGACGGTTGGGTTTATTGAGTCCCAGTTCCTTCTCACTGCTTGAGACTCACCAGATAGGTTCACAGATCTGTCCTGTCTGGAGTTTAAGTGTGCGTGCGTGTGAAGGGGAGCCAGCGAGTTTCACGCGGGTCGGGTACTGCCATCTGGGGCCTTTGAGGAGGAAGGCCCTCGAGGTCGTCATCTTTCTCCCCAGAGGTGTCGCGACGCCATAGTTCTTGTCCTGGTGGCTGGAGAAGAAGGGCGGTGGGCAGAGGAGGGCAGGGGGTCAGATCACAGTGGGGGGAGTCTTGGGGGGGTGCTATTGGAGATATCTGGTTCATTGGGGCCCTGGAACTGACAACGGAGCACAGAATCTGGGGCCGGCAGTGGGACCTGGGCAGGGGGCGGGGTGGGCGATTAAGGAAAGGCCTAGAAACCGGACCGTGGTGGGGTTGTGACTGTATCACGAGTTTTGTGGTAAGGGGCCAAGAGAGACGTGGACCGGTCGCTCTGCATGTAGACTCACCTCAGCCACAGACTCAGAAAATCGCCATAGTCAGGCTGTAAAGACTGAGCCTTTCTTCGTGTTCCAAATGAATTCCAAGGGAGTTGGGGAAAATAGGTCTGGTGAATAGGAGTGTGACAAGAGCAATAGTCCTGAATTTTTAAGTTCCTAGGAGTATTTCACTAAATATCTTCATGATGGAGAATTCTGTTGTGAAATCAAACTTCCTCACAAAAATTTTCTGTCTTCCTGTGTACCTTAAGGTGATTTCTCTGCCAACCTAGCGAAGACACAAATGGCTTTGCAAGAAACTATATTTGGTGTAATTGGAATGCATGTACACTCATACTTAACCAGAGTTTTCTTTTGAAATTATTTTCACATTTTTAAAAAATAGTAAATCAACATATGGTCATAAAAGTGATCGAATATAGCTGTACTCTTAAATACATTTTCTAAATCACAATATTCTACTTTCAGGGAGAAATATGAGTGGGCAAGTGCCATCAACATTGGGACCTATAGATCAAGAGTCCTCGCAGCTGGATGAACCTGTGGTTGTGAGTACCTTCCCACTTGATGTTTTCTATTAGCACAAATTTATTTTTGAGGAAAGGATGTTAAGTCGTACAGATGCAGTGATAAAGGGTGACAGTTTGTCTTAGGAAGGAACATCGATCCAGATATATTACAGTCTGGCGTTGCCTGGATGAGTATACTGTTAAATTCCCTGGAAATGTGCCCAGTGACTCCCTCCTCCTGCTTATTTACAACAGATTGCATACTTCCATCCCAACATAGATTTAAATAGCTTCCAACGTCTTTCTGGGTAACTCTTATGGGAGCTAACTCTTCTCTGTGGGAAGAGTAACTTTATTAAAAGTAAGTACATAGAATTGTGTTGGGAAAATGTTGTTAGGTTTACTTATGATTAGATATCATTTCAGTTCAGTCGCTCAGTCGCGTCCGACTCTTTGCGACCCCATGAATTGCAGCACGCCAGGCCTCCCTTTCCATCACCAACTCCCGGAGTTTACCCAAACCCATGTCCATCGAGTCAATAATGCCATCCAACCATCTCATCCTCTGTCGTCCCCTTCTCCTCCTGCCCCAAATCCTTCCCAGCATTAGGGTCTTTTCCAGTGAGTCAACTCTTCGCATGAGGTGGCCAAAGTATTGGAGTTTCAGCTTCAACATCAGTCCTTCCAGTGAACACCCAGGACTGATCTTCAGGATGGACAGGTTGGAACTCCTTGCAGTCCAAGGGACTCTCAAGAGTCTTCTCCAAGACCACAGTTCAAAAGCATCAATTCTTCGGCGCTCAGCTTTCTTCACCGTCCAACTCTGACATCCATACATGACCACTGGAAAAACCATAGCCTTGACTAGACGGACCTTTGTTGGCAAAGTAATGTCTCTGCTTTTAAATATGCTCTCTAGGTTGGCCATAACCTTCCTTCCAAGGAGTGAGCGTCTTTTAATTTCATGGCTGCAGTCACCATCAGCAGTGATTTTGGAGCCCCCCCAAAAAAGTCTGAC
>JAGTYA010001598.1:0-10054 GCA_024291935.2 Okapia johnstoni
ACACTTTCCAGCCCCTTTTGATTTTCAGCCAAAGGCAGCCTGGCAGGGTCTCTTCCTTAGAGTCATAAAAGGAAGCCCAAGGGAGTGTTTATCCAATCTTCCCTGGCGAAACAGGTGTTTGCTGTTATGAAGGGACAACAATGGGTTTGCCTCCAGCCCTCAGTTTCCTAGTCAGACCAGGCCTAGTATCCAGAGCTCTCTGCTACCGAGCACACATGGGGCATTAGCTCTGAGGAGGGTGCCTTGACGTTCACGGGATTGGGGAAACCCTACCGGGGTGGTGGGGCCTAGGCACAATGGCTCCTACCACTGACTTTCCAGCTAGCACTTTCCAGCCCCTTGTGCTTTTCAACCAAATGGAGCCTGGCAGGGTCTTTTCCTTAGAGTCATAAAAGATAGCCCAAGGGAGTGCTTATTCAGACTTCCCTGGTGCAAGAGGTGTTTGTCTGTTAAGTAGCCACAACAATGGGTCTGCTCCCAGCGCCTCAGTTTCCAAGTCAGAACAGACCTAGTCTCCAGAGCTCTCTGCTACAGAGCACACATGGGGCAATAGCTCTGAGGAGTGTTCCCTGAGGTTCCCCGGCTTGGGGAAGCCCTACCCGGGCGGTGGGGCCTAGGCACTGTGGGCTCTTCCACTGACTTTCCAGGTAGCACTTTCAAGCCCCTTGTGATTTTCAGCCAAAGGCAGCCTGGCAGATTCTCTTCCTTTGAGTCATACAAGGTAGCCCAAAGGAGTGCTTATTCAGGCTTCCCTGGTGTAAGAAGTGTTTGTCTGTTAAGAAGCCACAACAATGTGTCTGCTTCCAGGGCCTCAGTTTCCCAGTCAGAACAGACCTAGTAGTCTCCAGAGCTGGCTGCTACAGAGCACACATGGGGCAATAGCTCTGAGGAGTGTTCCTTGATGTTCCCTGGCTTGGGGAAGCTCTACCCGGGCGGTGCGGCCTAGGCACAGTCCTCTTCCACTGACTTTCCAGGTAGCACTTTCCAGCCCCTTGTAATTTTCAGCCAAAGACAGCCTGGCAGGGTCTCTTCCTCAGAGCCATAAAAGGTAGCCCAAGGGAGTGCTTATTAAAGCTTCCCTGGTGCAAACGGTGTTTGTCTGCTAAGAAGGCACGACAATGGGTCAGTTCCGAGGTCCTCAGTTTCCAGTCAGAACAGACCTAGTAGTCTCCAGAGCCCTCTGATACAGAACACACATGGAGCAATAGCTCTGAGGGGTGTTTCTTGAGGTTCCCTGGCTTGGGTAAGCCCTACCCGGGCGGTAGGGCCTAGGCACTGTGGCCTCTTCCACTGACTTTCCAGGTAGCACTTTGCAGCCCCTTGTGATTTTCAGCCAAAGGCAGCCTGGCAGGGTCTCTTTCTTAGAGTCATAAAAGGTAGCCCAAGGAAGTGCTTATTCAAGCTTCCCTGGTGCATGAGCTGTTTGTCTGTTAAGTAGCCACAACAATGGGTCTGCTCCCAGGGCCTCAGATTCCCAGTCAGAACAGACCTAGTCTCCAGAGCTCTCTGCTACAGAGCACACATGAGGCAATAGCTCTGAGGAGTGTTCCTTGAGGTTCCCTGGCTTGGGGAAGCCCTACCCTGGCGATAGCACCTAGGCACTGTGATCTCTTCCACTGACTTTCCACGTAGCACTTTCCAGCACCTTGTGATTTTCAGCCAAAGGCAGCCTGGCAGGGTCTCTTCCTTAGAGTCATAAAAGGTAACCCAAGGGAGTGCTTATTCAAGCTTCCCTGGTGCAAGAGGTGTTTGTGTGTTAAGACGGCACAACAATGGGTCTGCTCTAAGGGTCTCAGTTTCCCAGTCAGAACAGACCTAGTCGTCTCCAGAGCTCTCTGCTACAGAGGACACATGGGGCAATAGCTCTGAGGAGTGTTCCTTTAGGTTCCCTGGATTGGGGAAGCCCTACCCGGTCGGTGGGCCCTAGGCACTGTGGCCTCTTCCACTGACTTTTCCAGGTAGCACTTTCAAGCCCCTTGTGATTTTCAGCCAAAGACAGCCTGGCAGGGTCTCTTCCTTAGAGTCATAAAAGGTAGCCCAAGGGAGTGCTTATTCAGGCTTCCCTGGTGCAAGAGGTGTTTGGCTGTTAAGAAGCCACAATAATGGGTCTGCTCCCAGGCCCTGCGTTTCCCAGTCAGAACAGACCTAGTATCTAGAGCTCTCTGCTACAGAGCACATATGGGGCAATAGCTCTGAGGAGTGTTCCTTGAGGTTCCCTGGCTTGGGGAAGCCCTATCGGGGCGGTGGGGCCTAGGCACTGTGTTCTCTTCCACTGACTTTCCTGGTAGAACTCTCCAGCCACTTCTGATTTTCAGCCAAAGGCAGCCTGGCAGGGTCTCTTCCTTAGAGTCATAAAAGGTAACCCAAGGGAGTGCTTATTCAAGCTTCCCTGGTGCAAGAGGTGTTTGTGTGTTAAGACGGCACAACAATGGGTCTGCTCTAAGGGTCTCAGTTTCCCAGTCAGAACAGACCTAGTCGTCTCCAGAGCTCTCTGCTACAGAGGACACATGGGGCAATAGCTCTGAGGAGTGTTCCTTTAGGTTCCCTGGATTGGGGAAGCCCTACCCGGTCGGTGGGCCCTAGGCACTGTGGCCTCTTCCACTGACTTTCCAGGTAGCACTTTCAAGCCCCTTGTGATTTTCAGCCAAAGACAGCCTGGCAGGGTCTCTTCCTTAGAGTCATAAAAGGTAGCCCAAGGGAGTGCTTATTCAGGCTTCCCTGGTGCAAGAGGTGTTTGGCTGTTAAGAAGCCACAATAATGGGTCTGCTCCCAGGCCCTGCGTTTCCCAGTCAGAACAGACCTAGTATCTAGAGCTCTCTGCTACAGAGCACATATGGGGCAATAGCTCTGAGGAGTGTTCCTTGAGGTTCCCTGGCTTGGGGAAGCCCTACCCTGGCGATAGCACCTAGGCACTGTGATCTCTTCCACTGACTTTCCACGTAGCACTTTCCAGCACCTTGTGATTTTCAGCCAAAGGCAGCCTGGCAGGGTCTCTTCCTTAGAGTCATAAAAGGTAACCCAAGGGAGTGCTTATTCAAGCTTCCCTGGTTGAAGAAGTGTTTGTCTGTTAAGAAGCCACAGCAATGGGTCTGCTTCCAGGGCCTCAGTTTCCCAGTCAGAACAGCCTTAGTAATCTCCAGAGCTCTCTGCTACAGAGCACACATGGGGCATTAGCTCTGAGGAGGGTGCCTTGACGTTCACGGGCTTGGGGAAGCCCTACCGGGGCGGTGGGGCCTAGGCACAATGGCCCCTACCACTGACTTTCCAGCTAGCACTTTCCAGCCCGTTGTGCTTTTCAACCAAATGGAGCCTGGCAGGGTCTTTTCCTTATAGTCATAAAAGATAGCCCAAGAAAGTGCTTATTCAGACTTCCCTGGTGCAAAAGGTGTTTGTCTGTTAAGTAACCACAACAATGGGTCTGCCCCCAGCGCCTCAGTTTCCCAGTCAGAACAGACCTAGTCTCCAGAGGTCTCTCTCTGCTACAGAGCACACATGGGGCAATAGCTCTGAGGAGTGTTCCTTGAGGTTCCCCGGCTTGGGGAAGCCCTACCCGGGCGGTGGGGCCTAGGCAGTGTGGGGAAGCCCTGACTTTCCAGGGCACTTTCCAGCCCCTGTGATTTCAGCCAAAGCCAGCCTGGCAGGGTTTCTTCCTTAGAGTCATAAAAGGTAGCCCAGGGAGTGCTTATTCAGGCCTCCCTGGTCCAAGAGGTGTTTTCTCTTCCACAACAATGCGTCTGCTTCAGGCCTGAGTTTCCCAGTCAGAATACCTAGTCTCCAGAGCTCACTGTTACAGAGCACACATCGGTCAATAGCTATGAAGAGTGTTCCTTGAAGTTCCCTGTCTTGAGGAAGCCCTACACGGGCAGTAGGGCCTAGGCACTGTGGCCTCTTCCACGGACTTTCCAGGTAGTACTTTCCAGCCCCTTGTGATTTTCAGCCAAAGGCAGCCTGGCAGGGACTGTTCCGTAGAGTCATAAAAGGTAGCCCAAGGGAGTGCTTATTCAGGCTTCCCTGGTACAAGAGGTGTTTGTCTGTTAAGAAGTCACAACAATGGGTCTGTTCCCAGGGCCTGAGTTTTCCCCGTCAGAACAGACCTAGTCTCCAGAGCTCTCTGCTACAGAGCACACATGGGGCAATAGCTCTGAGGAGTGTTCCTTGAGGTTCCCTGGCTTGGGGAAGCCCTACCCGGGCGGTGGGACCTAGGCACTGTGGACTCTTCCACTGACTTTCCACGTAGCACTTTCCAGCCACTTGTGATTTTCAGCCCCAATGCAGCCTGGCAGGGTCTCTTCCTTAGAGTCATAAAAGGTAGCCCAAGGGAGTGCTTATCCAATCTTCCTTCATGAAACAGGTGTTTGCTGTTAAGAAGTCACAACAATGGGTTTGCCTCCAGGACTCAGGGTCCTAGTCTGACCAGGCCTATTCTCCAGAGCTCTGTGCTACAGAGCACACATGGGGCAATAGCTCTGAGGAGTGTTCCTTGAGGTTCCCTGGCTTGGGGAAGCCCTACCCGGTCGGTGGGACCTAGGCACTGTGGCCTCTTCCACTGACTTTCCAGGTAGCACTTTCCAGCCCCTTGTGATTTTCAGCCAAAGACAGCCTGACAGGGTCTCTTCCTTAGAGTCATAAAAGGTAGCCCAAGGGAGTGCTTATTCAGGTTTCCCTGGTACAAGAGTTTTTTGTTAAGAAGCCACAACAATAGGTCTGCTCCCAGGCCCTCAGTATTAGAGTCAGAACAGACCTAGTCTCGGGAGCTCTCTGCTATCGAGCACACACGCAGCAATTGCTCTGAGGAGTGTTCCTTGAGGTTCCCTGGCTTGGGGAAGCCCTACCCGGGCGGTGGGGCCTAGGCACTGTGGCCTCTTCCACTGACTTTCCAGGTAGCACTTTCCAGCCGCTTGTGATTTTCAGTTAAAGGCAGCCTGGTAGGGTCTCTTCCTTAGAGTCATAAATGGTAGCCCAAGGAAGTGCTTACTCAGGCTCCCCTGGTGCAAGAGGTGTTTGTCTGTTAAGAAGCCATAACAATGGGTCTGCACCCAGGGATTCAGTTTCCCAGTCAGAACATACCTAGTCTCCAGAGCTCACTGATACAGAGCACACATGGGGCAATAGCTCTGAGGAGTGTTCCTTGAGGTTCACTGGCTTGGGGAAGCCCTACCCGGGTGGTAGGGCCTAGGCACTGTGGACTCTTCCACTGACTTTCCAGGTATCACTTCCCAGTCCCTTGTGATTTTCAGCCAGATGCAGCCTTTCAGGTTCTCTTCCTTAGAGTCAAAAAAGGTAGCCCAAGGGACTGCTTATTCAGTCTTCCCTGGTGCAAGAGGTGTTTGGCTGTGAAGACGCCAGAACAATGGCTCTGCTCCCAGGGCCTCAGTTTCCCCGTCAGAACAGACCTAGTCTCCAGAGCTCTCTGCTACAGAGCAGACATGGGGAAAAAGCGCTGTGGAGGGTGCCTTCACGTTCCAGGGCTCTGTCGAAGCCTTACCTGGGCTTTGGAGCCTAGGCACTGTGGCCTCTTTCACTGACTTTCCAGGTATCACTTCCCAGCACCTTGTGATTTTCAGCCAGATGCAGCCTTGCAGGCTCTCTTCCTTAGAGTCAAAAAAGGAAGCCCAAAGGGGTGCTTATTAAGGCTTCCCTGGTACAAGTGGTTTTTGTCTGTTAAGAAGCCACAACAATGGGTGGGCTCCAGGGCCTCAGTTTCCCCGTCAGAACAGACCTAGTCTCCAGAGCTCTCTGCTACAGAACAGACATGCGGCAATAGCTCTGAGGAGTGTTTCTTGAGGTTCCCTGGCTTGGGGAAGCCCTACCCGTGTGGTGCGACCTAGGCACTGTGGCTTCTTCCACTGACTTTCCACGTAGCACTTTACAGCCCCTTGTGATTTTCAGCCAAAGGCAGCCTGGCAGGGTCTCTTCTTAGAGTCATAAAAGGTAGCCCAAGGGAGTGCTTATTCAACATTCCCTGGTGCAAGAGGTGTTTGTCTGTAAAGTAGCCACAACAATGGGTCTGCTCCCAGGGCCTCAGATTCCCAGACAGAACAGACCTAGTCTCCAGAGCTCTCTGCTACAGACCACACATGTGGCAATAGATCTTAGGAGTGTTCCTTGAGGTTCCCTGGCTTGGGGAAGCCCTACTCGGTTGATGGAGCCTAGGCAGTGGCTTCTTCCACTGACTTTCCAGGTAGCACTTTCCAGCGCCTTGTGATTTTCAGCCAAAGGCAGCCTTGCAGGGTCTCTTCTTAGTGTCATAAAAGGTAGCCCAAGGGAGTGCTTATTCAAGCTTCCCTGGTGCAAGAGGTGTTTGTCTGTTAAGAAGCCACAACAATGGGTCTGATCCCAGGGACTCATTTTCCCAGTCAGAACAAACCTAGTCTCCACAGCTCTCTGATACAGAACACACATGGGGCAATAGCTCTGAGGAGTGTTCCTTGAGGTTCCCTGGCATGGGGAAGCCCTACACCGGCGGTGGCACCTAGGCACTGTGATCTCTTCCACTGACTTTCCAGGTAACACTTTCCAGCCCCTTGTGATTTTCAGCAAAAAGGCAGCCTGGCAGGGTCTCTTCCTTAGAGTCATAAAAAGTAACCCAAGGGAGTGCTTATACAAGCTTCCCTGGTGCAAGAGGTGTTTGTCTGTTGAGAAGCCACAACAATGGGTCTTCTCCCAGGGCCTAAGTTTCCCAGCCAGAACAGACCTAGTCTCCAGAGCTCTCTGCTACAGAGCACACAAGGGGCAACAGCTCTGAGGCGTGTTCCTTGAGTTTCCCCGGCTTGGGGAAGCCCTACCCGGGCGGTGGGGCCTAGGCACTGTGGGCTCTTCCCCTGACTTTCCAGGTAGCCCTTTCCAGCCCCTTGTGATTTTCAGCCAAAGGCAGCCTGGAAGAGTCTCTTCCTTAGAGTCATAAAAGGTAGCCCAAAGGAGTGCTTATTCAGGCTCCCCTGGTGCAAGAGGTGTTTGTCTGTTAAGAAGTCACAACAATGGATCTGCTCCCAGGGCCTCAGTTTCCCAGTCAGAACAGACCTAGTAGTCTCCAGAGCTGGCTGCTACAGAGCACACATGGGGCAACAGCTCTGAGGAGTGTTCCTTGATGTTCCCTGGCTTGGGGAAGCTCTTCACGGGCGGTGGGGCCTAGGCACTGTGGTCTCTTCCACTGACATTCCAGGTAGCACTTTCCAGCCCATTGTAATTTTCAGCCAAAGACAGCCTGGCAGGGTCTCTTCCTCAGAGTCATAAAAGGTAGCCCAAGGGAGTGCTTATTCAAGCTTCCCTGGTGCAAAGGTGTTTGTCTGTTAAGAAGCCACAGCAATGGGTCTGTTCCAGGGCCTCAGTTTCCAGTCAGAAAAGACCTAGTAGTCTCCAGAGCCCTCTGATACAGAGCACACATAGGGCAATAGCTCTGAGGAGTGTTTCTTGAGGTTCCATGGCTTGCGGAAGCCCTACCCGGGCGGTAGGGCCTAGGCACTGTGGCCTCTTCAACTGACTTTCCAGGTAGCACTTTCCAGCCCCTTGTGATTTTCAGCCAAAGACAGCCTGGCAGGGTCTCTTTCTTGCAGCCATAAGAGGTAACCCAAGGGAGTGCTCATTCAGGCTTCCCTGGTACAAGAAGTTTTTGTCTGTTAAGAAGCCACATCAATGGGTCTGTTCCCAGGGCCTCAGTTTCCCCGACAGAACACACCTAGTCTCCATAGCTCTCTGCTACATTGCACACATGGAGCAATAGCTGTGAGGAGTGTTCCTTGAGGTTCCCTGGCTTGGGGAAGCCCTACCCGGGCGGTGCGGCCTAGGCACTGTGGACTCTTCCCCTGACTTTCCCCGGCCTAGGCACCTGACTTTCCCGGCCTAGGCACTGTGGCCTCTTCCACTGACTTTCCACGTAGCACTTTCCAGCCACTTGTGATTTTCAGCCAAAGGTAGTCTGGCAGGGTCTCCTCCTTAGAGTCATAAAAGGTAGCCCAAGGGAGTGCTTATCCAATCTTCCCTGGCGAAACAGGTGTTCCCTGTTATGAAGGGACAAAGTCTGCTCCCAGGGTCTCAGTTTCCCAGTCAGAACAGACCTAGTAGTCTCCAGAGCTTTCTGCTACAGAGCTACAGAGCACACATGGGGCAATAGCTCTGAGGAGTGTTACTTGATGTTCCCTGGCTTGGGGAAGCCCTACCCGGGCGGTGGGGCCTAGGCACTGTGGCCTCTTCCACTGACTTTCCAGGTAGCACTTTGCAGCCCCTTGTGATTTTCAGCCAAAGACAGCCTGGCAGGGTCTCCTCCTTAGAGTCATAAAAGGTAGCCCAAGGGAGTGCTTATCCAATCTTCCCTGGGTGAAACAGGTGTGTTTGCTGTTATGAAGGGACAACAATGGGTTTGCCTCCAGGCCTCAGTTTCCTAGTCAGAACCAAGCCTAGTCTCCAGAGCTCACTGCTACAGAGCACACATGGGGCAATAGCTCTGAGGAGTGTTCCTTTAGGTTCCCCGGCTTGGGGAAGCCCTACCCGGTCGGTGGGGCCCTAGGCACTGTGGCCTCTTCCACTGAATTTCCAGGTAGCACTTTCCAGCCCCTTGTGATTTTCAGCCAAAGACAGCCTGGCAGGGTCTCTTCCTTAGAGTCATAAAAGGTAGCCCAAGGGAGTGCTAATTCAGGCTTCCGTGGTGCAAGAGGTGTTTGGCTGTTAAGAAGCCAAACTAATGGGTCTGCTCCCAGGGCCTGAGTTTCCAAGTCAGAACAGACCTAGTATCTAGAGCTCTCTGCTACAGAGCACACACGGGGCAATAGCTCTGAGGAGTGTTCCTTGAGGTTCCCACGGGCTTGGGGAAGCCCTACCCGGGCGGTGGGGCCTAGGCACTGTGGCTTCTTCCACTGACTTTCCAGGTATCACTTTCCAGCCCCTTGTGATTTTCAGCCAAAGGCAGCCTGGCAGGGTCTCTTCCTTAGAGTCATAAAAGGTAGCCCAAGGGAGTGTTTATTCAAGCTTACCTGATGTAAGAAGTGTTTGTCTGTTAAGAAGCCACAGCAATGGGTCTGCTTCCAGGGCCTCAGTTTCCCAGTCACAACAGCCTTAGTAATATCCAGTGCTCTCTGCTACAGAGCACACACGGGGCAATAGCTCTGAGGAGTGTTCCTTGATGTTCCCTGGCTTGGGGAAGCCCTACCCGGGCGATGGTGCCTAGGCACTGTGGCCTCTTCCACTGACTTTCCAGGTAGCACTTTCCAGCACCTTGTGATTTGCAACTAAAGGCAACCTGGCACGGTCTCTTACTTAGAGTCATAAAAGGTAGCCCAAGGGAGTGCTTATTCAAGCTTCCCTGTTGCAAGAGCTGTTCGTCTGTTAAGAAGCCACAAGAATGGGTCTGCTCCCAGGCCCTCATGTTCCCAGTCAGAACAGACCTAGTAGTCTCCAGACCTCTCTGCTACAGAGCACACATGGGGCAATAGCTCAGAGGAGTGTTCCTTGAGGTTCCCTGGCTTGGGGAAGCCCTACCCGGGCGGTGCAGCCTAGGCACTGTGGCCTCTTCCACTGACTTTCCAGATAGCACTTTCCAGCCCCTTGTGATTTTCAGCCAAAGGCAGCCTGGCAGGGTCTCTTTCTTACAGTTATAAAAGGTAACCCAAGGGAGTGCTTATTCAAGCTTCCCTGGTACAAGAGATTTTTGTCTGTTAAGAAGCCACAACAATGGGTCTGTTTCCAGGGACTCAGTTTCCCCGTCAGAACAGACCTAGTCTCCAGACCTCTCTGCTACAGAGCACACATGGGGCAATAGCTCTGAGGAGTGTTCCTTGAGGTTCCCTGGCTTGGGGAAGCCCTACCCGGGCGGTGCGGCCTAGGCACTGTGGCATCTTCCACTGACTTTCCAGGTAGCACTTTCCAGCCCCTTGTGATTTTCAGGAAAAAGGCAGCCTGGCAGGGTCTCTTTCTTAGAGTCATAAAAGGTAGCCCAAGGGAGTGCTTATTCAGGCTTCCCTGGTGCAAGAGGTGTTTGTCTGTTAAGAAGGCAGAACAATGGGTCTGCTCCCAGGGTCTCAGTTTCCCAGTCAGAACAGACCTTGTCTCCACAGCTCTCTGA
>JAGTYA010001599.1:0-10052 GCA_024291935.2 Okapia johnstoni
GCGCGGCGCAGGGGGAAGCGGGGGTGGCCTCTCTGAATCGGGGGCGTGGCGCCTCGGGGAGCCTCTCTTGTTGCCTCTGAGAAGTCCAGGCCTCCTTTGACATCGCCAGGGGCTTGCTGGGCTTCCCCCCTCGCCTCACGTCCAGGGAACTGGACTCGCTTGCCGATGGGGGTTCCTCGGGGACCTTTGGTCTTGCGGCCGGAACTGGCCCCTTGGGGCCTCTTCTCGAACCTCAGGAGAGGCGAGAGTCCCGCTCTGGAGGTGCGAGGGAATGTAGGGATTGCGATGGCATTCAGGAAGGGGATTGGACCCCCCTTTCGAGAGGAGGGGCCGACGGCGACGGGGGGGCCCCTCGCGAGCGGCCTCTGGAGACTCAGGGTTCCGCTCGCCTGTGGACACGGGTATCCAGGGAACCTCTGGGGGCGCCTAGAGGGAGTCCAGCCTCCGTTGCAGCGCCAGAGAGAAGGCAGGACGGCTCTCGCGTCGCTGCAGATCCCAAGGGCCCCGTCTCGCAAGGAGGGGGGCCCGGGGGACGCCCTCGCGTTGTGGCGGGAAGCCCCGCTTTCTTGGCAGGTTGGCCCGGGGATCTCGGGGGACACCTGGAGTCGCCCGCAAGGAGTCAAGCCCCGTTCGGAGCCGGAACAGGTGCCGGGGCATGCTCTCCATGCCCTGCAAGGGGAAAAGCGCCTCCTCCCTCTATGGGCGTGGCCTCACGGGGGTGTTCTCGACTTGCGGCGGTGCATTCTCGAGTTGCGGCGGGTACCCCGGCCCGTCTCCCCCGTTAGCCCAGCGGGGTCGCCATGCCTCCTTTCGAGCGGGACAGGGGCCCGAGCAGCCTCGGGATTCGCCAGGAGGCGCTGCAGCGCCCTGGGTCCGCGTCAGGCATGGAGCTAGGACCCTCGGGGGTCCCCGGAGGGGGGGGGAGGGGACAGGTATAAACTGGCACCTGTGGGGTGGCCTCCAGGGAGTCGAGGGGACTCAGCCTTTTCTCTCCGGTCACAGCCAAGGGCAATCGGGCTTCCCCTCGAATGCAGGGGCGAAGGTCGTGCTTTTCCGCGCGGCGCAGGGGGAAGCGGGGGTGGCCTCTCTGAATCGGGGGCGTGGCGCCTCGGGGAGCCTCTCTTGTTGCCTCTGAGAAGTCCAGGCCTCCTTTGACATCGCCAGGGGCTGCTGGGCTTCCCCTCGCCTCACGTCCAGGGAACTGGACTCGCTTGCCGATGGGGGTTCCTCGGGGACCTTTGGTCTTGCGGCCGGAACTGGCCCCTTGGGGCCTCTTCTCGAACCTCAGGAGAGGCGAGAGTCCCGCTCTGGAGGTGCGAGGGAATGTAGGGATTGCGATGGCATTCAGGAAGGGGATTGGACCCCCCTTTCGAGAGGAGGGGCCGACGGCGACGGGGGGCCCCTCGCGAGCGGCCTCTGGAGACTCAGGGTTCCGCTCGCCTGTGGACACGGGTATCCCAGGGAACCTCTGGGGGCGCCTAGAGGGAGTCCAGCCTCCGTTGCAGCGCCAGAGAGAAGGCAGGACGGCTCTCGCGTCGCTGCAGATCCCAAGGGCCCCGTCTCGCAAGGAGGGGGGGCCCGGGGGACGCCCTCGCGGTGTGGCGGGAAGCCCCGCTTTCTTGGCAGGTTGGCCCGGGGATCTCGGGGGACACCTGGAGTCGCCCGCAAGGAGTCAAGCCCGTTCGGAGCCGGAACAGGTGCCGGGGCATGCTCTCCATGCCCTGCAAGGGAAAAGCGCCTCCTCCCTCTATGGGCGTGGCCTCACGGGGGTGTTCTCGACTTGCGGCGGTGCATTCTCGAGTTGCGGCGGGTACCCCGGCCCGTCTCCCCCGTTAGCCCAGCGGGGTCGCCATGCCTCCTTTCGAGCGGACAGGGGCCCGAGCAGCCTCGGGATTCGCCAGGAGGCGCTGCAGCGCCCTGGGTCCGCGTCAGGCATGGAGCTAGGACCCTCGGGGGTCCCCGGAGGGGGGGAGGGGACAGGTATAACTGGCACCTGTGGGGTGGCCTCCAGGGAGTCGAGGGGGACTCAGCCTTTTCTCTCCGGTCACAGCCAAGGGCAATCGGGCTTCCCCTCGAATGCAGGGGCGAAGGTCGTGCTTTTCCGCGCGGCGCAGGGGGAAGCGGGGGTGGCCTCTCTGAATCGGGGGCGTGGCGCCTCGGGGGGAGCCTCTCTTGTTGCCTCTGAGAAGTCCAGGCCTCCTTTGACATCGCCAGGGGCTGCTGGGCTTCCCCTCGCCTCACGTCCAGGGAACTGGACTCGCTTGCCGATGGGGGTTCCTCGGGGACCTTTGGTCTTGCGGCCGGAACTGGCCCCTTGGGGCCTCTTCTCGAACCTCAGGAGAGGCGAGAGTCCCGCTCTGGAGGTGCGAGGGAATGTAGGGATTGCGATGGCATTCAGGAAGGGGATTGGACCCCCCCTTTCGAGAGGAGGGGCCGACGGCGACGGGGGGCCCCTCGCGAGCGGCCTCTGGAGACTCAGGGTTCCGCTCGCCTGTGGACACGGGTATCCCAGGGAACCTCTGGGGGCGCCTAGAGGGAGTCCAGCCTCCGTTGCAGCGCCAGAGAGAAGGCAGGACGGCTCTCGCGTCGCTGCAGATCCCAAGGGCCCCGTCTCGCAAGGAGGGGGGCCCGGGGGACGCCCTCGCGGTGTGGCGGGAAGCCCCGCTTTCTTGGCAGGTTGGCCCGGGGATCTCGGGGGACACCTGGAGTCGCCCGCAAGGAGTCAAGCCCCGTTCGGAGCCGGAACAGGTGCCGGGGCATGCTCTCCATGCCCTGCAAGGGAAAAGCGCCTCCTCCCTCTATGGGCGTGGCCTCACGGGGGTGTTCTCGACTTGCGGCGGTGCATTCTCGAGTTGCGGCGGGTACCCCGGCCCGTCTCCCCCGTTAGCCCAGCGGGGTCGCCATGCCTCCTTTCGAGCGGACAGGGGCCCGAGCAGCCTCGGGATTCGCCAGGAGGCGCTGCAGCGCCCTGGGTCCGCGTCAGGCATGGAGCTAGGACCCTCGGGGGTCCCCGGAGGGGGGGAGGGGACAGGTATAACTGGCACCTGTGGGGTGGCCTCCAGGGAGTCGAGGGGACTCAGCCTTTCTCTCCGGTCACAGCCAAGGGCAATCGGGCTTCCCCTCGAATGCAGGGGCGAAGGTCGTGCTTTTCCGCGCGGCGCAGGGGGAAGCGGGGGTGGCCTCTCTAAATCGGGGGCGTGGCGCCTCGGGGAGCCTCTCTTGTTGCCTCTGAGAAGTCCAGGCCTCCTTTGACATCGCCAGGGGCTGCTGGGCTTCCCCTCGCCTCACGTCCAGGGGAACTGGACTCGCTTGCCGATGGGGGTTCCTCGGGGACCTTTGGTCTTGCGGCCGGAACTGGCCCCTTGGGGGGCCTCTTCTGAACCTTCAGGAGAGGCGGGGGAGAGTCCCGGCTCTGCCGTGGCTAGCCGAAGAGAAGAATGAAGTGCTGGAATGCCCTGATTGGGCCGCACTCTAGGAAAGGGAATTGGACCCATACTTCGTATGAGGGGGTGAGAGAAAGACTGGCGACGCGCGGACCCGCATCCACTCGGACAGCTCCGAGTATGCGGCCTGAGAGAGAATCAGGGTTCTCCGGTTCCGGCTTGAAGCTAGGAAGGAGCGTCTAAGAGAGACGTTCTGGGGAGTCGACCTAGGCCTGAGTTACCTGCACACGTGCTTACTTGCCAGAGCCAGTGGAAGGCAGTGAGGCTGCGATAAGGAGATTTGGAGATTCCAAGGGCCCCGTTTCTTCCGCTAAGGAGGGGGTGGGTCGAAAGAGAGTCCAGCTCCTACACGGATTATTTGAGTTGATTGGCGGCTGGGCAAGCCCCGTTTCTTGGCAGGAGTTTTTATTTGTGGTTTGAGCAGGACGTGAATTCACTGGGGTAAAGCCCGGTGAGATTCGCTTGCAAGGTGAGTCTAGCACCGTTCGGAGACGGGTACAGAGTGTTTGCCATGTAGCATGTCGCAAAAAAGCGAAAGGTGAAAAAAAATAAAAGAAAAAAGAAAAAAAAAAAAAACAGCGGTTACTTCCCTCTTAGGGGCGTCGGGGTTCTCTACTGGGGGTTGGTTCCTCGACTTGCGTGCGGTTGGCATTGTTGTGTTCTCGAGTTTGCGGAAAGGTTTTGTCTTTTACCCCCCGGCCGGAATCACCCCGGTAGATAGGCCACCTGTCAGGTGGCGGTCTTCGCCATGCCCCATTGGAGCCGGACTGGGGCTAACGGTCTATTCGGGGATTCGCCCAGGAGTGTGACGCCTGCAGTAGCGCCATTTTGGTGTAGATAGTTCTATACCGCGCGTCAGGCATGGTGCTAGGGACCCTCAGGGGTAAGGGTCCTCGGAGGGGGGGACTGACGGGGCAAAGGTATAACTGGCACCGAGGGGGGTTGGCCTCGAGGGAGTCGAGATGGACTTCACCATGTGACTACCTGTCAGGGAAAAGTGGAAAAGAGGCTTCCTCCCGTACTGAAGGGTGTATTGGCGAAGTTCGTGCATTTTCTGCGCGGCAGCAGGGAGAAGCGGGGGTTGGCCCTCTCTTGAATTCGGGGTTTCCTGGGGAGGGAGTGGTGCCTCGGCGTGCTCCACTTTCGGCGGCACTCCGACATGAAAGGAGGAATAAGTCCGGCCTCTTGACAAAGCCAGGGGCTGCTGGGCCTACCCTCGCCTCACGGCCAGGATAATGGGACTCGTTAGCCCATGCGGGTGTCCTAGGTGACCTTTGGTCTCTGCGGCCGGAACTGGCCCCCTTGGGGACTCAGTTCTCGAACACAAGGAGAGGCGAGAGTCCAGCTATGGAGTGACTTTTGTATTGCCGAGGCCGAGGGAATGAGGGATTGCTCGATGGCATTCAGGATCAATGGGGATTTGGACCCCCTTTCGAGAGGAAGGGAGGCTGACTGCGATGGGGCGCTCCCTCTTGGGTGTCTCGCTGGATCGTGTCACGGTTTCCGCTTCGCTCATGGGGATGCGGCGTTATCCCAGGGAACTCCTGGGGCGGTTTCGGCTCCACTCGAATGCTTGGTGGGAGGCGAATGTATGGCGTAGTATGAAAGGAAGGTCGATTTTTCGCGCGGCGAGGCCCCCCGGTGTGTGGGCCCCCCCCCCCCCCCCCCCCCTGCGCACCCGCACCCCCCCCCACCCCACCGCCGCCCCCCCACCCCCCCCCCCCCCCCCCCCCCCCCCCCCCCCCCCCCCAGCCCCCCCCCCCGCGGGGGGGGTTTCTGGTGAGGAGTTGATGAGGCGGGGGGGGGGGGGGGGGGGGGGGGGGTGGCAGCGGCCAAGTGGGGTGCTCTTCTGTTGCTTCTGAGATGGTCCTAGGCCTCTGTGTGATCGCAGGGGTGTTGCTGGGCTTCCCCTCGACCCATCTACGTCCAGGGAACTGTGAAGACTCGTTGTTGCCGATGGGGTGTTTTCATCGGGGACCTTTGTTTAGTTCTTTTTAGCGGGGCCTGGGAACTTGCCGCCCTCCTGTGGGGTGCCTGCTTGTCGACTTTTCCGGAAACGCTCAGGGTAGTTGTGCGTCGTGTTCGAGATGTCCCGCTTGTGAGAGGTGCTGAGGGAATGTAGGGATTGGGATGGCATAGCAGGAAGAGGGATTGGACCCCCCTTTCTGATTGAGGCAGGCCCGACGTGAGGGGGCGGCCCCCTCCCCGCGAGCGGCCCCCCTCCTGGAGAACTCAGGGTTTCCGCTCGCGCCTGTGGACACGGGTTATCCGCAGGGAACCTCTTGGGGGGCGCTAGAGGGAGTCCATGGCCTCCGTGTAGCAGGCCAGGGAGAAGGCAGAGACGGCTCCGCGTCGCTGCAGAATCCTCAAGGGCGCACCGTGCTGTCCCTCAGAGTGAGGGGGGCCCTGTGGCGGTTGGCCTCGCAGGGTTGTCGGGGGTATCTCCCGTCGCCTGTCTTCTCCGGTTGTCCGATTACTAGTGGCATCTCGGGGGCAAATCTAGGAGACGCTACCTGCAAGGAGTCATGCCCGGTCGAGGAGCCGGAACAGGCGACGGTGGATTTTCTGCTTATGCGTCGCAGGGGAAAAAAATGCATTGCACTCATCCCTCGTATTGGGCGTGCCTCTCTACGGGGGGTTGCGTTCTGCCGCCCTGCTGGGCGGTCCATGCATGCATTCTCTTGTTTAGTAGCGGGTTGAGAACCACAGGCCGTCATCCCCGTTCGCCTGGGGGGGGATGCCTTGCTTCCTGTCACTAACGTCCTGGGGCTCTGGACTCGCTTGCCGATTCGCCAGGGGTTCCTCCTAGGCCGGCCACGGGGTCTTTAATCCGGCCAGGATCTAGGGCCCCTTGGGGCCTCTTCTCGAACTTCCAGGTGGTGTCCGGAATTATAGTCGTCTCCCGCTCTGGAGGCTCACTCCCTGGGAATGCGTAGTTATGGACTCTGCCTTTTTACTATCTCCGGCAACAATCCGAAGGTGGCGACACAAGGTCGGTTAGAAATACTTCCGTCGAGATGCGAGGGGCGCGAGTATGGTGTTCGTGCATTTTTTTGGACGGTAGCCCAGAGGGGAAAAGCGGGGGTCAGAGTTTTCGGATATCGATACGTGGCCTCACTCTAGGTTGTCATTTTATGTTTGAGTTGGTCTGAATCGGTGTCGTTGCGCTCTCGGGGAAGCCACTCTTGTTGACTCTCTGAGTAAGTCCAGGCTCTTCCGTTTGACATCGCCAGGGGTCTCCGTGTTGGGCTTCCCCCTTCGTCTCATCCCGGTTCAAGGGTGAAAAGTGAACTCGGATACCTATGGACGGAGGAAGGAGTCCTCGCGGGACTTATTGGTGTGCTTGCGGGCCAGAGAGACTGGCCTCCTGGTATAGGTCCTCGATACTCCATATCCGCCAGGAAAAGGCGGAGAGTATAAGGCTCTGGAGGGCGGGTGAGGATGGGAATGAGAAGTCGATGTGCGAGATTGCAGAGGAAGGGAGAGATGGACCCCGATCATCTGGTAGGTATTGTAGATCGCAAGTAGGGGTTGGGTAGGAGATTGGGAGGGCGGGGACGAACACGGAACAGATCCGTATCGACAGGGAGGGCCCCTTCCGAGCGGCTTGGATTTTCACAGTATTTCGCGCCTCGTTGGATCGAAAACGGGTAAGTTCCGCATGATAACTCCATTTAATTCTAAGGGCTCAGAGGAAAAGGTCAGGGGATCCGTTTGCTATAGCAAGACGCAGATGAGAAAACGGCCATGTCTGCTCACACAAGGTCAAGCGGGAGTCCTCCTCCAAGCCCACGCGTCGCAGAAGGCAGAGGGGAACAGGTGCCGGTGATCGGAAGGTGTGGCGGTAAGCACGTTATGTCTTCCACTAGTTGGAGACCGGGTGATCTCGGGGGGAAGAAACCTGGAGAGAAAAAGCAAATAGGCCTCAAGCTCCCCGTTTGGGCGCCCGGAAAACAGCGTAGCCAGGGGGTGGGTCTTCTTTATCGACTGACAAAGGGAAATAGCGCCTCAGCGATACTACCGTGCATAGGGCGTTGGCGTCAGAGTTCGGCGAGTGGGTTGTCGACTCGCGCGGCGAGAATCTCTTGCATTCTGGAGTGTGCGGGGTACCTCCGGATCCCGTTTCATCCTTCCCCCCGTTAGGAACCCAGCAGGGGTCGCCATGCCTCCTTTCGAGCAGAGCGTGGCGGGAGCAGTCGGGATTCGCCTGCAGGCGTTCAGTGCTGGGTCAGTCTGTCATGGGTCGGACCTCGGGGTTACCGCGGGGGGGAGGGGGACAAGTATAACTGGCACCTGTGGGGTGGTAGGGTAGTGAGGGGATCATACTTCTTCGGTCACGAAGGGGAATCGGGTTCCCCTCGAATGCTAGGGGCGAAGTTCGTGTGTTTTCGCGCGGCAGTGGGAGGGGGATGGCCTCACTGAAAGGGGGTGGTGCCGCTGGGGGCCTTCTACTTGCTTGGGAGTAGGTAATCATTGATCGAAGGGTGTGGATATCTCCTCGCCTCGCGTCCACGGGAAAGGATTCGCTTGCCGATGGGGGTTCCTCGGGGACCTTTGGTCTTGCGGCCGGAACTGGCCCCTTGGGGCCTCTTCTCGAACCTCAGGAGAGGCGAGAGTCCCGCTCTGGAGGTGCGAGGGAATGTAGGGATTGCGATGGCATTCAGGAAGGGGATTGGACCCCCCTTTCGAGAGGAGGGGCCGACGGCGACGGGGGGCCCCTCGCGAGCGGCCTCTGGAGACTCAGGGTTCCGCTCGCCTGTGGACACGGGTATCCCAGGGAACCTCTGGGGGCGCCTAGAGGGAGTCCAGCCTCCGTTGCAGCGCCAGAGAGAAGGCAGGACGGCTCTCGCGTCGCTGCAGATCCCAAGGGCCCCGTCTCGCAAGGAGGGGGGCCCGGGGGACGCCCTCGCGGTGTGGCGGGAAGCCCCGCTTTCTTGGCAGGTTGGCCCGGGGATCTCGGGGGACACCTGGAGTCGCCCGCAAGGAGTCAAGCCCCGTTCGGAGCCGGAACAGGTGCCAGGGGCATGCTCTCCATGCCCTGCAAGGGAAAAGCGCCTCCTCCCTCTATGGGCGTGGCCTCACGGGGGTGTTCTCGACTTGCGGCGGTGCATTCTCGAGTTGCGGCGGGTACCCCGGCCCGTCTCCCCCGTTAGCCCAGCGGGGTCGCCATGCCTCCTTTCGAGCGGACAGGGGCCCGAGCAGCCTCGGGATTCGCCAGGAGGCGCTGCAGCGCCCTGGGTCCGCGTCAGGCATGGAGCTAGGACCCTCGGGGGTCCCCGGAGGGGGGGAGGGGACAGGTATAACTGGCACCTGTGGGGTGGCCTCCAGGGAGTCGAGGGGACTCAGCCTTTTCTCTCCGGTCACAGCCAAGGGCAATCGGGCTTCCCCTCGAATGCAGGGGCGAAGGTCGTGCTTTTTCCGCGCGGCGCAGGGGGAAGCGGGGGTGGCCTCTCTGAATCGGGGGCGTGGCGCCTCGGGGAGCCTCTCTTGTTGCCTCTGAGAAGTCCAGGCCTCCTTTGACATCGCCAGGGGCTGCTGGGCTTCCCCTCGCCTCACGTCCAGGGAACTGGACTCGCTTGCCGATGGGTTTCCTCGGGGACCTTTGGTCTTGCGGCCGGAACTGGCCCCTTGGGGCCTCTTCTCGAACCTCAGGAGAGGCGAGAGTCCCGCTCTGGAGGTGCGAGGGAATGTAGGGATTGCGATGGCATTCAGGAAGGGGATTGGACCCCCCTTTCGAGAGGAGGGGCCGACGGCGACGGGGGCCCCCTCGCCTCTGGAGACTCAGGGTTCCGCTCGCCTGTGGACACGGGTATCCCAGGGAACCTCTGGGGGCGCCTAGAGGGAGTCCAGCCTCCGTTGCAGCGCCAGAGAGGAAGGCAAGGACGGCTCTCGAGTCGCTGCAGATCCCAAGGGCCCCGTCTCGCAAGGAGGGGGGCGCTCCCGTGGGGACGGCCCTCGAGCGGTGTGGCGGTAAAGCCCGCTTTCTTCTGGCAGGTTGGCCCTGGATCTCGGGGATCACCTAGAGTCGCGTGGCCCACGGGGGGTATTGTCGAATTGGGCGGTGCATTCTGAGTTGCGGAGGGTACCGGCGTTCGTTGGCACATCGGGGTGCATTGCTCCTTTCGAGCGGAAGAGGGCGAGAGACGGTGATTAGCAAGGCAGGGTTGCAGGCTGGGTCGCGTCATGCATGGAGTAGGCTCGGTGGTCCTGGGGCGGGGGAGGGGACAGGTAATAATGGCACTTGAGGTGGCCTCAGGGAGTGAGGGAGGATTGCCATTCTCTCGGTACAGCAGGGCAAAGGGGGTTTCTGAATGCAGGGGCGAAGGTCTGTTGCTTTTGGCGGTGCTTGGGGAATGCGGGGTGGCCTTCTGATCTGGGGGTGGCGTGGGGAGCTTCTGTTGCACAGAGACGTCTGGGGCTCTTTGAATCGCAGGGGTGTGTTGTTTAAGGTTCTCGTCAGGGAAATGGACGCTTGCCGATGGGTGTCATCGGGGGACCTTTGGTCATGGGCGGAATGGCCCCTTGGGGCCTTTCTCGAACCTCAGGAGAGGCGTTGAGTTCCCGCTCTGGAGGTTGCGGAGGGGGAAAAATGAAATGCGATGGCATTCA
>JAGTYA010001600.1:0-10049 GCA_024291935.2 Okapia johnstoni
TTCAGTCTATCCCTGGTGCAAGAGGTGTTTTGGCTGTTGAAGACGCCCAGAACAATGGCTCTGCTCCCAGGGCTCAGTTTCCCATCAGAACAGACCTAGTCCTCCAGAACTCTTTGCTAGTTAGAACACGACATGGGGAAATAGCTCTGAGGATGGTTGCACTTCACGTCCCATGCCACTGTCAAAAGCCTTACCTGGGCTTTGCAGCCTAGGCACTGTGGCTCTTTCTCTGCATCGCTACTTTCCATGTATCACTTCCCAAGCACCCTTGTGATTTTCAGCCAAGATGCAGCCTTGCAGGGTCTCTTCCTTAGAGTCGCAAAAAGGTAGCCCAAGGGGGGGGAACTGCTTATTCAGTCTTCCCTGTGTGCACAGGAGGTGTCTGGCTGTGAAGACGCCAGAACAATGGCTCTGCTCACCAGGGCCTCAGTTTTCCCAGTCAGAACAGACCCTAGTCTCCAGAGCTCTCTGCTACAGAGCAAGACATGGGTGAAATAGCTCTGAGGAGGGTTCTTGAGGCTTCCCTGCCTTGGGGAAGCCTACACGGGTGCAGGGTCCTACTAGGGCACTGTGCGGACTCTTTCACTGACTTTCCAGGTATCACTTCCCAGGCCCTTGTGATTTTCAGCCAGATGCAGCCATGCAAGGGTGTCTCATTTCCTTAGAGTCAAAAAAGGTAGCCCAAGGGGACTGCTTATTCAGTCTCTATTCCCTGGTGCAAGAGGTGTTTTGGCTTGTGAAGACGCCAGAACAATGTGGCTCTGCTCCAGGGCCTCAGTTTTCCAGTCAGAATAGACCTAGTCTGTCAGAGCTCACTCTTCTACAGAGCACGGACATGGTGGAAATAGCTCTCTTGAGGAGGGGTTGCCTTCCAGTTCCAGGGCACTGTCGAAGCCATTACCTGGGATTTTGGAGCCCTAAGGCGCACTGTGGCCTCTTTTTCACTGACTTTACCAGGTATCACTTCCCAGCCCCTTGTGATTTTCAGAGCCAGATGCAGCCTTGCAGGGTCTCTTCCTTAGAGTCTCAAAAAAGGTGTAGCCCAAGGGACTGCTTATTCAGTCTTCCCTGGTGCAAGAGGTGCTTTTGGCTGTGAAGACGCCAGAACACAATGGCTCTGCTCCCAGGGCCTCATTTTCCCCAGTCAGAAACAGACCTAGTCTCCAGAGCTCTCTGCTACAGAGCAGACATGGGGAAAAAGCGCTGCTGTGGAGGGTGACCTTCACGCGTTCCAGGGTAACTGTCGAAGCCTTACCTGGGGTCTTTGGAGCCTAGGCACTGTGGCCTCTTTCACTGACTTTCCAGGTATCACTTCCCAGCCCCTTGTGATTTTCAAGCCAGATGCAGCCTTGCAGGGTCTCTTCCCTTAGAGTCAAAAAAAGGTAGCCCAAAGGGACTGCTTATTCAGTCATCCCTGGTGCAAGAGGTGTTTGGCTGTGAAGACGCCAGAACAAATGGCTCTGCTCCCAGGGCCTTCAGTTTCCCCTGTCAGAACAGAAACCTAGTCTCCAGAGCTCTCTGCTACAGAGGCAGACATAGGGGAAATAGCTCGCTGTGGAGGGTCTGAAGCCTTGTGATTTGTTCCCCCTGTCTACCTGCCTGGGGAAGGCCCTTACCTGGTGCTGGGAAGCCTAGGCACTGTGGCCTCTTTCACTGACTTTCCAGGTATCACTTCCCAGCCCCTTGTGTATTTTCAGCCAGATGCAGCCTTTGCAGGGTCTCTTCCTTAGAGTCACAAAACAAAAGGTAGCCCCAAGGGACTGCTTATTCAGTCTTCCCTTAGGTGCAAGAGGTGTTTGGCTGTGAAGACGCCAGAAACAATGGCTCTGCTCCCAGGGCCTCAGTTTCCCAGTCAGAACAGAACTAGTCTCCAGAGCTCTCTGCTGACAGAGCAGACATGGGGAAAAAGCGCTGTGGAGGGTGCCTTTCACGTTCCAGGGCACTGTCGATAAGACCTTACCTGGGCTTTGGAGCCTAGGCACTGTGGCCTCTCTTCACCCTGACTTTCCAGGTATCACTTCCCAGCCCCTTGTGATTTTCAGCCAGATGCAGTCCTTGCAGGGTCTCTTCCTTAGAAGTCAAAAAAGGTAGCCCAAGGGACTGCTTATTCAGTCTTCCCTGTGCAGAAAGAGGTGTTTGGCTGTGAAGACGCCAGAACAATGGCTCTGCATCCCAGGGCCCTCAGTTTCCCAGTCAGAACAGACCTAGTCTCTCCAGAGCTTCTCTGCTACAGAGCAGACATGGGGAAAAAGCGCTGTGGAGGTTGCCTTTCACGTTCCAGGGCACTGTCGAAGCCCTTACCTGGGCTTTGGAGCCTAGGCACTGTGGCCTCTTTCACTGACTTTCCAGGTATCACTTCCCAGCCCCTTGTGATTTTCAGCCAGATGCACAGCCTTGCAGGGTCTCTTTCCTTAGAGTCAAAAAAGGTAGCCCAAGGGACCCTTGCTTATTCAGTCTTCCCTGGTGCAAGAGGTGTTTGGCTGTGAAGACGCCAGAACAATGGCTCTGCTTCCCAGGGCCTCAGTTTCCCAGTCAGAACAGACCTAGTCTCCAGAGCTCTCTGCTACAGAGCAGGACATGGGGAAATAGCAGGCTGTGGAGGGTTGCCTTCACGTTCCCAGGGCACTGTGTCGAAGCCTTACCCGGGTCTGCTGGAGCCTAGGCACTGTGGCGACTCTTTCACTGACTTTCCAGGTCAGGATCACTTCCCAGCCCCTTGTGATTTTCAGCCAGATGCAGCCTTGCACGGGTCTCTTCCTTAGAGTCAAAAAAAGTAGCCCAAGGGACTGCTTATTCAGTCTTCCCTGGTGCAAGAGGTGTTTGGCTGTGAAGACGCCAGAACAATGGCTCTGCTCCCAGGGCCTCAGTTTCCCAGTCAGAACAGACCTAGTCCCAGAGCTCTCTGCTACAGAGCAGACATGGGGGAAAATAGCTCTGAGGAGGGTTCCTTGAGGCTTCCTGGCCTTGGGAAGCCCTACCGACGGGTGCTGGGGCCTAGGCACTGTGGCCTCTTTCACTGACTTTCCAGGTATCAACTTCCCAGCCCCTTGTGATTTTCAGCCAGATGCAGCCTTGCAGGGTCTCTTCCTTAGAGTCAAAAAAGGTAGCCCAAGGGACTGCTTATTTCAGTCTTCTTCCCTGGTGCAAGAGGTGTGTTTGGGCTGTGAAGACGCCAGAACAATGCACTCTGCTCCCAGGGCCTCAGTTTCCCAGTCAGAACAGACCTAGTCTCCAGAGCTCTCTGCTACAGAGCAGAACATGGGGAAAAAAGCGCTGTGGAGGGTGCCTTTCACGTTCCAGGGCACTGTCGAAAGCCTTACCTGGGCTTTGGAGCCTAGGCACTGTGGCCTCTTTCACTGACTTTCCAGGTATCACTTCCCAGGCCCCCCTTGTGATTTTCAGCCAGATGCAGCCTTGCAGGGTCTCTTCCTTAGAGTCAAAAAAGGTAGCCCAAGGGACTGCTTATTCAGTCTTCCCTGGTGCAAGAGGTGTTTGGCTGTGAAAGACGCCAAGGAACAATGGCTCTGCTCCCAGGGCCTCAGTTTCCCAGTCAGAACAGACCTAGTCTCCAGAGCTCTCTGCTACAGAGCAGACATGGGGAAATAGCTCTCTGCGGAGGGTTCCTTTGAGGCTCCTGCCTTGGGGAAGCCCTACCCGGGTGCTGGGGCCTAGGCACTGTGGCCTCCAATTTTTCACTGACTTTCCAGGTATCACTTCCCAGCCCCTTGTGATTTTCAGCCAGATGCAGCCTTGCAGGGTCTCTTCCTTAGAGTCAAAAAAGGTAGCCCAAGGGACTGCTTATTCAGTCTTACCCTGGTGCAAGAGGTGTTTTGGCTGTGAAGACGCCAGATGCAATGGCTCTGCTCCCAGGGCCTCAGTTTTCCCAGTCAGAACAGACCTAGTCTCCAGAGCTCTCTGCTACCGAGCAGACATGGGGAAAGAGCGCTGTGGAGGGTTGCCTTCACGCTCCAGGGCACTGTCGAAGCCTTACCTGGGCTTTTGGGGCCTAGGCAACTGTGGCCTCTTTCAACTGACTTTCCAGTGTATCACTTCCCAGCCCCCTTTGTGATTTTCAGCCAGATGCAGCCTTTGCAGGGTCTCTTCCTTAGAGTCAAAAAAGGTAGCCCAAGGGACTGCTTATTCAGTCTTCCCTGGTGCAAGAGGTGTTTTGTCTGTGAAGACGCCAGAACAATGGCTCTGCTCCTCCAGGGCCTCAGTTTTCCCAGTCAGAACAGACCTAGTCTCCAGAGCTCTCTGCTACAGAGCAGACTGGGGAAAAATAGCTGTGAGGAGGGTGCCCTTCACGTTCCAGGGCACTGTCGAAGCCTTACCTGGGATAGTTTGGAGCCTAGGCACTGTGGCCTCTTTCACTGACTTTCCAGTATCACTTTCCAGCCCTTGTGATTTTCAGCCAGATGCAGCCTTGCAGGGTCTCTTCCTTAGAGTCAAAAAAAAGGTAGCCCAAGGGACTGCTTATTCAGTCTTCCCTGGTGCAAAGGTGTTTGGCTGTGAAGACGCCCAGAACAATGGCTCTGCTCCCGGGGCCTCAGTTTCCCAGTCAGAACAGACCTAGTCTCCAGAGCTCTCTGCTACAGAGCAGACATGGGGAAAAAGCTCTGAGGAGGGTGCCTTAATATTCCAGGGCACTGGTCGAAGCCTTACCTGGCTTTGGAGCCTAGGCACTGTGGGCCTCTTTCACTGACTTTCCAGGTATCACTTCCCAGCCCCTTGTGGGGATTTTCAGCCAGATGCAGCCTTGCAGGGTCTCTTCCTTAGAGTCAAAAAAGGTAGCCCAAGGGACTGCTTATTCAGTCTTCCCTGGTGCAAGAGGGTGTTTGGCTGTGAAGACGCCAGAACAATGGCTCTGCTCCCAGGGCCTCAGTTTCCCAGTCAGAACAGACCTAGTCTCCAGAGCTCTCTGCTACAGAGCAGACATGGGGAAAAAGCGCTGTGGAGGGTTCCTTCACGTTCCAGGGGCACTGTCGAAGCCTTACCTGGGCTTTGGAGCCTAGGCACTGTGGCCTCTTTCACTGACTTTTCCAGGTATCACTTTCCCAGCCCCTTGTGATTTTCAGCCAGATGCAGCCTTGCAGGGTCTCTTCCTTAGAGTCAAAAAAGGTAGCCCAAGGGACTGCTTATTCAGTCTTCCCTGGGTGCAAGAGGTGTTTGGCTGTGAAGACGCCAGAACAATGGCTCTGCTCCCAGGGCCTCAGTTTCCCCAGTCAGAACAGACCTAGTCTCCAGAGCTCTCTGCTACAGAGCAGACATGGGGAAATAGCTCTGAGGACGGGGTGCCTTGACGCTCCCTGCCTTGGGGAAGCCCTACCCGGGTGACTGGTGGGCCTAGGCACTGTGGCCTCTCTTTCACTGACTTTCCAGGTATCAACTTCCCAGCCCCCTTGTGATTTTCAGCCAGATGCAGCCTTGCAGGGGTCTCTTCCTTAGAGTCAAAAAAGGTAGCCCAAGGGGACTGCTTATTCAGTCTTCCCCTGGTGCAAGAGGTGTTTGGCTGTGAAGACGCCAGAACAATGGCTCTGCTCCCAGGGCCTCAGTTTCCCAGTCAGAACAGACCTAGTCTCCAGAGCTCTCTGCTACAGAGCAGACATGGGGAAAAAGCGCTGTGGAGGGTGCCTTCACGTTCCAGGGCACTGTCGAAGCCCTTACCTGGGCTTTGGAGCCTAGGGCACACTGTGGCCTCTTTTCACTGACTTTCCAGGTATCACTTCCCAGCCCCTTGTGATTTTCAGCCAGATGCAGCCTTGCAGGGTCTCTTCCTTAGAGTCAAAAAAGGTAGCCCAAGGGGGATGCTTATTCAGTCTTCCCTGGTGCAAGAGGTGTTTGGCTGTGAAGACGCCAGAACAATGGCTCTGCTCCCAGGGCCTCAGTTTCCCAGTCAGAACAGACCTAGTCTCCAGAGCTCTCTGCTACAGAGCAGACATGGGGGAAAAAAGCGCTGTGGAGGGTGCCTTTCACGTTCCAGGGCACTGTCGAAGCCCCCTTACCTCGGGCTTTGGAGCCTAGAGGCACTGTGTCCTTTCTTTCACTGACTTTTCCAGGTATCACTTCCCAGCCCTTGTGATTTTCAGCCAGATGCAGCCTTGCAGGATCTCTTCCTTTGAGAGTCAAAAAAGGTAGCCAAAGGGACTGCTTATTCAGTCTTCCCTGTGTTGCAAGAGGTGTTTGGCTGTGAAGACGCCAGGAACCATGGCTCTGCTCCCAGGGGCCTCAGTTTCCAGTCAGAAACAGACCTAGTCTCCAGAGCTCTCTGCTACAGAGCAGACATTGGGAAATAGCTCTGAGGAGGGTTCCTTGAGGCTCCCCTGCCTTGGGGAAGCCCTACCCGGGTGCTGGGGCCTAGGCCTCTGTGGCCTCTTTCACTGACTTTCCAGGTATCACTTCCCAGCCCCTTGTGATTTTCAGCCAGATGCAGCCTTGCAGGGTCTCTTCCTTAGAGTCAAAAAAGGTAGCCCAAGGGACTGCTTATTCAGTCTTCACTGGTGCAAGAGGTGTTTTGGCTGTGAAGACGCCAGAACAATGGCTCTGCTCCCAGGGCCTCAGTTTCCCAGTCAGAACAGACCTAGTCTCCAGAGCTCTCTGCTACAGAGCAGACATGGGGAAAAAAGCGCTGTGGAGGGTGCCTTCTCGTTCCAGGGCACTGTCGAAGCCTTACCTGGGCTTTGGAGCCTAGGCACTGTGGCCTCTTTCACTGACTTTCCAGGTATCACTTATCATGCCCCTTGTGATTTTCAGCCAGATGCAGCCTTGCAAGGGTCTCTTCTTAGAGTCAAAAAAGGTAGCCCAAGGGACTGCTTATTCAGTCTTCCCTGGTGCAAGAGGTGTTTGGCTGTGAAGACGCCAGAACAATGGCTCTGTCTCCCAGGGCCTCAGTTTCCCAGTCAGAACAAGACCTAGTCTCCAGAGCTCTCTGCTACAGAGCAGACATGGGGAAATAGCTCTGAGGAGGGTTTCCTTGAGGCTCCTGGCACTGGGGAAGCATTACCCGGGGCTTTGGAGCCTAGGCACTGTGGCCTCTTTCACTGACTTTCCAGGTATCACTTTCCCAGCCCCTTGTGATTTTCAGCCAGATGCAGCCTTGCAGGGTCTCTTCCTTAGAGTCAAAAAAGGTAGCCCAAGGGACTGCTTATTCAGTCTTCCCTGGTGCAAGAGGTGTTTGGCTGTGAAGACGCCAGAACAATGGCTCTGCTCCCAGGGCCTCAGTTTCCCAGTCAGAACAGACCTAGTCTCCAGAGCTCTCTGCTACAGAGCAGACATGGGGAAAAAGCGCTGTGGAGGGTGCCTTCACGTTCCAGGGCACTGTCGAAGCCTTACCTGGGCTTTGGAGCCTAGGCACTGTGGCCTCTTTCACTGACTTTACAGGTATCACTTTCCCAGCACCCTTGTGATTTTCAGCCAGATGCAGCCTTGACAGGGTCTCTTTCCTTAGAGTCAAAAAAAGGTAGCCCAAGGGACTGCTTATTCAGTCTTCCCTGGTGCAAAGAGGTGTTTGGCTGTGAAGACGCCAGAACAATGGCTCTGCTCCCAGCGGGCTATCAGTTTCCCAGTCAGAACAGACCTAGTCTCCCAGAGCTCTCTGCTAACAGAGCAGACATGGGGAAAAAAGCGCTGTGGAGGGTGCCCTTCACACGTTCCAGGGCACTGTCGAAGCCTTACCTGGGCTTTGGAGCCTAGGCACTGTGGCCTCTTTCACTGACTTTCCAGGTATCACTTCCCAGCCCCTTGTGATTTTCAGCCAGATGCAGCCTTGCAGGGTCTCTTCCTTAGAGTCAAAAAAGGTAGCCCAATGGACTGCTTATTCAGTCTTCCCTGGTGCAAGAGGTGTTTGGCTGTGAAAGACGCCAGAACCAATGGCTCTGCTCCCAGGGCCTCAGTTTCCCAGTCAGAACAGACCTAGTCTCCAGAGCTCTCTGCTACAGAGCAGAACATGGGGAAATAGCTCTGAGGAGGGTTCCTTCACGTTCCAGGGCAGACAGGGGAAGCCCTACCTGGGCTTTGGGGCCTAGGCAACTGTGGCCTCTTTCACTGACTTTCCAGGTATCACTTCCCAGCCCCTTGTGATTTTCAGCCAGATGCAGCCTTGCAGGGTCTCTTCCTTAGAGTCAAAAAAGGTAGCCCAAGGGACTGCTTATTCAGTCTTCCCTGGTGCAAGAGGTGTTTGGCTGTGAAGACGCCAGAAACAATGGCTCTGCTCCCAGGGCCTCAGTTTCCCAGTCAGAACAGACCTAGTCTCCAGAGCTCTCTGCTACAGAGCAGGACATGGGGAAAAAGCGCTGTGGAGGGTTGCCTTCCACGTTCCAGGGCACTGTCGAAGCCTTACCTGGGCTTTGGAGCCTAGGCACTGTGGCCTCTTTCACTGACTTTCCAGGTATTCACTTCTTCCCAGCCCCTTGTGATTTTCAGCCAGATGCAGCCTTGCAGGGTCTCTTCCTTAGAGTCAAAAAAAGGTAGCCCAAGGGACTGCTTATTCAGTCTTCCCTGGTGCAAGAGGTGTTTGGCTGTGAGAAGACGCCAGAACAATGGCTCTGCTCCCAGGGCCTCAGTTTCCCAGTCAGAAACAGACCTAGTCTCCAGAGCTCTCTGCTACAGAGCAGACATGGGGAAAAAGCGCTGTGGAGGGTGCCTTCACGTTCCAGTGCACTGGTCGAAGCCCTTACCTGGGCTTTGGAGCCTAGGCACTGTGGCCTCTTTCACTGACTTTCCAGGTATCACTTCCCCAGCCCCTTGTGATTTTCAAGCCAGATGCAGCCTTGCAGGGTCTCTTCCTTAGAGTCAAAAAAAAGGTAGCCCAAGGGACTGCTTTATTCAGTCTTCCCTGGTGCAAGAGGTGTTTGGCTGTGAAGACGCCAGAACAATGGCTCTGCTCCCAGGGGCCTCAGTTTCCCAGTCAGAACAGACCTAGTCTCCAGAGCTCTCTGCTACAAGAGCAGACATGGGGAAATAGCGTCTTGTGGAGGGTGCCTTCAGGCTTCCCTGGCACTGGGGAAGCCTTGTCTTACCTGGGCTTTGGGAGCCTAGGCGAACTGTGGCCTCTTTCACTGACTTTCCAGGGTATCACTTCCCCCAGCCTCCTTGTGATTTTCACAGCCAGATGCAGCCTTGCAGGGTCTCTTCTTACAGAGTCAAAAAAGGTAGCCCAAGGGACTGCTTATTCAGTCTTCCCTGGTGCAAGAGGTGTTTGGCTGTTGAAGACGCCAGAACAATGGCTTCTGCTCCCAGGGCCTCAGTTTCCCAGTCAGAACAGACCTAGTCTCCAGAGCTCCCTGCTACAGAGCAGACATAGGGAAAAAGCGCTGTGGAGGGTGCCTTCACGTTCCAGGGCACTGTCGAAGCCTTTCCTGAGCTTTGGAGCCTAGGCACTGTGGCCTCTTTCACTGACTTTCCAGGTATCACTTCCCAGCCTCTTGTGATTTTCAGCCAGATGCAGCCTTGCAGGACCTCTTCCTTAGAGTCAAAAAAGGTAGCCCAAGGGACTGCTTATTCAGTCTTCCCTGGTGCAAGAGGTGTTTGGCTGTGAAGACGCCAGAACAATGGCTCTGCTCCCAGGGCCTCAGTTTCCCAGTCAGAACAGACCTAGTCTCCAGAGCTCTCTGCTACAGAGCAGACATGTGGAAAAAACGCTGTGGAGGGTGCCTTCACGTTCCAGGGCACTGTCGAAGCCTTACCTGGGCATTGGAGCCTCGGCACTGTGGCCTCGTTCACTGACTTTCCAGGTATCACTTCCCAGCCCCTTGTGATTTTCAGCCAGATGCAGCCTTGCAGGGTCTCTTCCTTAGAGTCAAAAAAGGTAGCCCAAGGGACTGCTTATTCAGTCTTCCCTGGTGCAAGAGGTGTTTGGCTGTGAAGACGCCAGAACCAATGGCTCTGCTCCCAGGGCCTCAGTTTCCCAGTCAGAACAGACCTAGTCTCCAGAGCTCTCTGCTACAGAGCAGACATGGAGAAATAGCTCTGAGGAGGGTTCCTTGAGGCTCCCTTCCTTGGGGAAGCCTCACGTGGGCTTTGGAGCCGAGGCACTGTGGCCCATTTCACTCTTA
>JAGTYA010001601.1:0-10049 GCA_024291935.2 Okapia johnstoni
GGTATCCCAGGGAACCTCTGGGGGAGCCTAGAGGGAGTCCAGCCTCCGTTGCAGCGCCAGAGAGAAGGCAGGACGGCTCTCGAGTCGCTGCAGATCCCAAGGGCCCCGTCTCGCAAGGAGGGGGGCCCGGGGGACGCCCTCGCGGTGTGGCGGGAAGCCCCGCTTTCTTGGCAGGTTGGCCCGGGGATCTCGGGGGACACCTGGAGTCGCCCGCAAGGATCAAGCCCCGTTCGGAGCCGGAACAGGTGCCGGGGCATGCTCTCCATGCCCTGCAAGGGAAAAGCGCCTCCTCCCTCTATGGGCGGTGGCCTCACGGGGGTGTTCTCGACTTGCGGCGGTGCATTCTCTCGAGTTGCGGCGGGTACCCCGGCCCGTCTCCCCCGTTAGCCCAGCGGGGTCGCCATGCCTCCTTTCGAGCGGACAGCGAGCAGCCTCGGGATTCGCCAGGAGGCGCAGCAGCGCCCTGGGTCCGCGTCAGGCATGGAGCTAGGACCCTCGGGGGTCCCCGGAGGGGGGGAGGGGACAGGTATAACTGGCACCTGTGGGGTGGCCTCCAGGGAGTCGAGGGGACTCAGCCTTTCTCTCCGGTCACAGCCAAGGGCAATCGGGCTTCCCCTCGAATGCAGGGGCGAAGGTCGTGCTTTTCCGCGCGGCGCAGGGGGAAGCGGGGGTGGCCTCTCTGAATCGGGGGCGTGGCGCCTCGGGGAGCCTCTCTTGTTGCCTCTGAGAAGTCCAGGCCTCCTTTGACATCGCCAGGGGCTGCTGGGCTTCCCCTCGCCTCACGTCCAGGGAACTGGACTCGCTTGCCGATGGGGGTTCCTCGGGGACCTTTGGTCTTGCGGCCGGAACTGGCCCCTTGGGGCCTCTTCTCGAACCTCAGGAGAGGCGAGAGTCCCGCTCTGGAGGTGCGAGGGAATGTAGGGATTGCGATGGCATTCAGGAAGGGGATTGGACCCCCCTTTCGAGAGGAGGGGCCGACGGCGACGGGGGGCCCCTCGCGAGCGGCCTCTGGAGACTCAGGGTTCCGCTCGCCTGTGGACACGGGTATCCCAGGGAACCTCTGGGGGCGCCTAGAGGGAGTCCAGCCTCCGTTGCAGCGCCAGAGAGAAGGCAGGACGGCTCTCGCGTCGCTGCAGATCCCAAGGGCCCCGTCTCGCAAGGAGGGGGGCCCGGGGGACGCCCTCGCGGTGTGGCGGGAAGCCCCGCTTTCTTGGCAGGTTGGCCCGGGGATCTCGGGGGACACCTGGAGTCGCCCGCAAGGAGTCAAGCCCCCGTTCGGAGCCGGAACAGGTGCCGGGGCATGCTCTCCATGCCCTGCAAGGGAAAAGCGCCTCCTCCCTCTATGGGCGTGGCCTCACGGGGGTGTGTTCTCGACTTGCGGCGGTGCATTCTCGAGTTGCGGCGGGTACCCAGGCCCGTCTCCCCCGTTAGCCCAGCAGGGGGTCGCCATGCCTCCTTTCGAGCGGACAGGGGCCCGAGCAGCCTCGGGATTCGCCAGGAGGCGCTGCAGCGCCCTGGGTCCGCGTCAGGCATGGAGCTAGGACCCTCGGGGGTCCCCGGAGGGGGGGAGGGGACAGGTATAAACTGGCACCTGTGGGGTGGCCTCCAGGGAGTCGAGGGGACTCAGCCTTTCTCTCCGGTCACAGCCAAGGGCAATCGGGCTTCCCCTCGAATGCAGGGGCGAAGGTCGTGCTTTTCCGCGCGGCGCAGGGGGAAGCGGGGGTGGCCTCTCTGAATCGGGGGCGTGGCGCCTCGGGGAGCCTCTCTTGTTGCCTCTGAGAAGTCCAGGCCTCCTTTGACATCGCCAGGGGCTGCTGGGCTTCCCCTCGCCTCACGTCCAGGGAACTGGACTCGCTTGCCGATGGGGGTTCCTCGGGGACCTTTGGTCTTGCGGCCGGAACTGGCCCCTTGGGGCCTCTTCTCGAACCTCAGGAGAGGCGAGAGTCCCGCTCTGGAGGTGCGAGGGAATGTAGGGATTGCGATGGCATTCAGGAAGGGGATTGGACCCCCCTTTCGAGAGGAGGGGCCGACGGCGACGGGGGGCCCCTCGCGAGCGGCCTCTGGAGACTCAGGGTTCCGCTCGCCTGTGGACACGGGTATCCCAGGGAACCTCTGGGGGCGCCTAGAGGGAGTCCAGCCTCCGTTGCAGCGCCAGAGAGAAGGCAGGACGGCTCTCGCGTCGCTGCAGAGCCCAAGGGCCCCGTCTCGCAAGGAGGGGGGCCCGGGGGACGCCCTCGCGGTGTGGCGGGAAGCCCCGCTTTCTTGGCAGGTTGGCCCGGGGATCTCGGGGGACACCTGGAGTCGCCCGCAAGGAGTCAAGCCCCGTTCGGAGCCGGAACAGGTGCCGGGGCATGCTCTCCATGCCCTGCAAGGGAAAAGCGCCTCCTCCCTCTATGGGCGTGGCCTCACGGGGGTGTTCTCGACTTGCGGCGGTGGTGCATTCTCGAGTTGCGGCGGGTACCCCCCCGGCCCGTCTCCCCCGTTAGCCCAGCGGGGTCGCCATGCCTCCTTTCGAGCGGACAGGGCCCGAGCAGCCTCGGGATTCGCCAGGAGGCGCTGCAGCGCCCTGGGTCCGCGTCAGGCATGGAGCTAGGACCCTCGGGGGTCCCCGGAGGGGGGGAGGGGACAGGTATAACTGGCACCTGTGGGGTGGCCTCCAGGGAGTCGAGGGGACTCAGCCTTTCTCTCCGGTCACAGCCAAGGGCAATCGGGCTTCCCCTCGAATGCAGGGGCGAAGGTCGTGCTTTTCCGCGCGGGCGCAGGGGGAAGCGGGGGTGGCCTCTCTGAATCGGGGGCGTGGCGCCTCGGGGAGCCTCTCTTGTTGCCTCTGAGAAGTCCAGGCCTCCTTTGACATCGCCAGGGGCTGCTGGGCTCCCCCCCTCGCCTCACGTCCAGGGAACTGGACTCGCTTGCCGATGGGGGTTCCTCGGGGACCTTTGGTCTTGCGGCCGGAACTGGCCCCTTGGGGCCTCTTCTCGAACCTCAGGAGAGGCGAGAGTCCCGCTCTGGAGGTGCGAGGGAATGTAGGGATTGCGATGGCATTCAGGAAGGGGATTGGACCCCCCTTTTCGAGAGGAGGGGCCGACGGCGACGGGGGGCCCCTCGCGAGCGGCCTCTGGAGACTCAGGGTTCCGCTCGCCTGTGGACACGGGTATCCCAGGGAACCTCTGGGGGCGCCTAGAGGGAGTCCAGCCTCCGTTGCAGCGCCAGAGAGAAGGCAGGACGGCTCTCTCGCGTCGTCGCTGCAGATCCCAAGGGGCCCCCCGTCTCGCAAGGAGGGGGGCCCGGGGGACGCCCCTCGCGGTGTGGCGGGAAGCCCCGCTTTCTTGGCAGGTTGGCCCGGGGATCTCGGGGGACACCTGGAGTCGCCCGCAAGGAGTCAAGCCCCGTTCGGAGCCGGAACAGGTGCCGGGGCATGCTCTCCATGCCCTGCAAGGGGAAAAGCGCCTCCTCCCTCTATGGGCGTGGCCTCACGGGGGTGTTCTCGACTTGCGGCGGTGCATTCTCGAGTTGCGGCGGGGTACCCCGGCCCGTCTCCCCCGTTAGCCCAGCGGGGTCGCCATGCCTCCCTTTCGAGCGGACAGGGGCCCGAGCAGCCTCGGGATTCGCCAGGAGGCGCTGCAGCGCCCTGGGTCCGCGTCAGGCATGGAGCTAGGACCCTCGGGGTCCCCGGAGGGGGGGAGGGGACAGGTATAACTGGCACCTGTGGGGTGGCCTCCAGGGAGTCGAGGGGACTCAGCCCTTTCTCTCCGGTCACAGCCAAGGGCAATCGGGCTTCCCCTCGAATGCAGGGGCGAAGGTCGTGCTTTTTTTCCGCGCGGCGCAGGGGGAAGCGGGGGTGGCCTCTCTGAATCGGGGGCGTGGCGCCTCGGGGAGCCTCTCTTGTTGCCTCTGAGAAGTCCAGGCCTCCTTTGACATCGCCAGGGGCTGCTGGGCTTCCCCCTCGCCTCACGTCCAGGGAACTGGACTCGCTTGCCGATGGGGGTTCCTCGGTGACCTTTGGTCTTGCGGCCGGAACTGGCCCCTTGGGGCCTCTTCTCGAACCTCAGGAGAGGCGAGAGTCCCGCTCTGGAGGTGCGAGGGAATGTAGGGATTGCGATGGCATTCAGGAAGGGGATTGGACCCCCCCCCCTTTCGAGAGGAGGGGCCGACGGCGACGGGGGGCCCCTCGCGAGCGGCCTCTGGAGACTCAGGGTTCCGCTCGCCTGTGGACACGGGTATCCCAGGGAACCTCTGGGGGCGCCTAGAGGGAGTCCAGCCTCCGTTGCAGCGCCAGAGAGAAGGCAGGACGGCTCTCGCGTCGCTGCAGATCCCAAGGGCCCCGTCTCGCAAGGAGGGGGGGCCCCGGGGGACGCCGCCCTCGCGGTGTGGCGGTAAGCCCCGCTTTCTTGGCAGGTTGGCCCGGGGATCTCGGGGGACACCTGGAGTCGCCCGCAAGGAGTCAAGCCCCGTTCGGAGCCGGAACAGGTGCCGGGGCATGCTCTCCATGCCCTGCAAGGGAAAAGCGCCTCCTCCCTCTATGGGCGTGGCCTCACGGGGGTGTTTCTCGACTTGCGGCGGTGCATTCTCGAGTTGCGGCGGGTACCCCGGCCCGTCTCCCCCGTTAGCCCAGCGGGGTCGCCATGCCTCCTTTCGAGCGGACAGGGGCCCGAGCAGCCTCGGGATTCGCCAGGAGGCGCTGCAGCGCCCTGGGTCCGCGTCAGGCATGGAGCTAGGACCCTCGGGGGTTCCCGGAGGGGGGGAGGGGACAGGTATAACTGGCACCTGTGGGGTGGCCTCCAGGGAGTCGAGGGGACTCAGCCCTTTCTCTCCGGTCACAGCCAAGGGCAATCGGGCTTCCCCTCGAATGCAGGGGCGAAGGTCGTGCTTTTTTCCGCGCGGCGCAGGGGGAAGCGGGGGTGGCCTCTCTGAATCGGGGGCGTGGCGCCTCGGGGAGCCTCTCTTGTTGCCTCTGAGAAGTCCAGGCCTCCTTTGACATCGCCCAGGGGCTGCTGGGCTTCCCCTCGCCTCACGTCCAGGGAACTGGACTCGCTTGCCGATGGGGGTTCCTCGGGGACCTTTGGTCTTGCGGCCGGAACTGGCCCCTTGGGGCCTCTTCTCGAACCTCAGGAGAGGCGAGAGTCCCGCTCTGGAGGTGCGAGGGAATGTAGGGATTGCGATGGCATTCAGGAAGGGGATTGGACCCCCCTTTTCGAGAGGAGGGGCCGACGGCGACGGGGGGCCCCTCGCGAGCGGCCTCTGGAGACTCAGGGTTCCGCTCGCCTGTGGACACGGGTATCCCAGGGAACCTCTGGGGGCGCCTAGAGGGAGTCCAGCCTCCGTTGCAGCGCCAGAGAGAAGGCAGGACGGCTCTCGCGTCGCTGCAGATCCCAAGGGCCCCGTCTCGCAAGGAGGGGGGCCCGGGGGACGCCCTCGCGGTGTGGCGGAGCCCCCCCGCTTTCTTGGCAGGTTGGCCCGGGGATCTCGGGGGACACCTGGAGTCGCCCGCAAGGAGTCAAGCCCCGTTCGGAGCCGGAACAGGTGCCCGGGGCATGCTCTCCATGCCCTGCAAGGGAAAAGCGCCTCCTCCCTCTATGGGCGTGGCCTCACGGGGGTGTTCTCGACTTGCGGCGGTGCATTCTCGAGTTGCGGCGGGTACCCCGGCCCGTCTCCCCCGTTAGCCCAGCGGGGTCGCCATGCCTCCTTTCGAGCGGACAGGGGCCCGAGCAGCCTCGGGATTCGCCAGGAGGCGCTGCAGCGCCCTGGGTCCGCGTCAGGCATGGAGCTAGGACCCTCGGGGGTCCCCCGGAGGGGGGGAGGGGACAGGTATAACTGGCACCTGTGGGGTGGCCTCCAGGGAGTCGAGGGGACTCAGGGGACTCAGCCTTCTCTCTCCGGTCACAGCCAAGGGCAATCGGGCTTCCCCTCGAATGCAGGGGCGAAGGTCGTGCTTTTTCCGCGCGGCGCAGGGGGGAAGCGGGGGTGGCCTCTCTGAATCGGGGGCGTGGCGCCTCGGGGAGCCTCTCTTGTTGCCTCTGAGAAGTCCAGGCCTCCTTTGACATCGCCAGGGGCTGCTGGGCTTCCCCTCGCCTCACGTCCAGGGAACTGGACTCGCTTGCCGATGGGGGTTCCTCGGGGACCTTTGGTCTTGCGGCCGGAACTGGCCCCTTGGGGCCTCTTCTCGAACCTCAGGAGAGGCGAGAGTCCCGCTCTGGAGGTGCGAGGGAATGTAGGGATTGCGATGGCATTCAGGAAGGGGATTGGACCCCCCTTTCGAGAGGAGGGGCCGACGGCGACGGGGGGCCCCTCGCGAGCGGCCTCTGGAGACTCAGGGTTCCGCTCGCCTGTGGACACGGGTATCCCAGGGAACCTCTGGGGGCGCCTAGAGGGAGTCCAGCCTCCGTTGCAGCGCCAGAGAGAAGGCAGGACGGCTCTCGCGTCGCTGCAGATCCCAAGGGCCCCGTCTCGCAAGGAGGGGGGCCCGGGGGACGCCCTCGCGGTGTGGCGGGAAGCCCCGCTTTCTTGGCAGGTTGGCCCGGGGATCTCGGGGGACACCTGGAGTCGCCCGCAAGGAGTCAAGCCCCGTTCGGAGCCGGAACAGGTGCCGGGGCATGCTCTCCATGCCCTGCAAGGGAAAAGCGCCTCCTCCCTCTATGGGCGTGGCCTCACGGGGGTGTTCTCGACTTGCGGCGGTGCATTCTCGAGTTGCGGCGGGTACCCCGGCCCGTCTCCCCCGTTAGCCCAGCGGGGTCGCCATGCCTCCTTTCGAGCGGACAGGGGCCCGAGCAGCCTCGGGATTCGCCAGGAGGCGCTGCAGCGCCCTGGGTCCGCGTCAGGCATGGAGCTAGGACCCTCGGGGGTCCCCGGAGGGGGGGAGGGGACAGGTATAACTGGCACCTGTGGGGTGGCCTCCAGGGAGTCGAGGGGACTCAGCCTTTCTCTCCGGTCACAGCCAAGGGCAATCGGGCTTCCCCTCGAATGCAGGGGCGAAGGTCGTGCTTTTCCGCGCGGCGCAGGGGGAAGCGGGGGTGGCCTCTCTGAATCGGGGGCGTGGCGCCTCGGGGAGCCTCTCTTGTTGCCTCTGAGAAGTCCAGGCCTCCTTTGACATCGCCAGGGGCTGCTGGGCTTCCCCTCGCCTCACGTCCAGGGAACTGGACTCGCTTGCCGATGGGGGTTCCTCGGGGACCTTTGGTCTTGCGGCCGGAACTGGCCCCTTGGGGCCTCTTCTCGAACCTCAGGAGAGGCGAGAGTCCCGCTCTGGAGGTGCGAGGGAATGTAGGGATTGCGATGGCATTCAGGAAGGGGATTGGACCCCCCTTTCGAGAGGAGGGGCCGACGGCGACGGGGGGCCCCTCGCGAGCGGCCTCTGGAGACTCAGGGTTCCGCTCGCCTGTGGACACGGGTATCCCAGGGAACCTCTGGGGGCGCCTAGAGGGAGTCCAGCCTCCGTTGCAGCGCCAGAGAGAAGGCAGGACGGCTCTCGCGTCGCTGCAGATCCCAAGGGCCCCGTCTCGCAAGGAGGGGGGCCCGGGGGACGCCCTCGCGGTGTGGCGGGAAGCCCCGCTTTCTTGGCAGGTTGGCCCGGGGATCTCGGGGGACACCTGGAGTCGCCCGCAAGGAGTCAAGCCCCGTTCGGAGCCGGAACAGGTGCCGGGGCATGCTCTCCATGCCCTGCAAGGGAAAAGCGCCTCCTCCCTCTATGGGCGTGGCCTCACGGGGGTGTTCTCGACTTGCGGCGGTGCATTCTCGAGTTGCGGCGGGTACCCCCGCCCGTCTCCCCCGTTAGCCCAGCGGGGTCGCCATGCCTCCTTTCGAGCGGACAGGGGCCCGAGCAGCCTCGGGATTCGCCAGGAGGCGCTGCAGCGCCCTGGGTCCGCGTCAGGCATGGAGCTAGGACCCTCGGGGGTCCCCGGAGGGGGGGAGGGGACAGGTATAACTGGCACCTGTGGGGTGGCCTCCAGGGAGTCGAGGGGACTCAGCCTTTCTCTCCGGTCACAGCCAAGGGCAATCGGGCTTCCCCTCGAATGCAGGGGCGAAGGTCGTGCTTTTCCGCGCGCCGGCGCAGGGGGAAGCGGGGGGTGGCCTCTCTGAATCGGGGGCGTGGCGCCTCGGGGAGCCTCTCTTGTTGCCTCTGAGAAGTCCAGGCCTCCTTTGACATCGCCAGGGGCTGCTGGGCTTCCCCTCGCCTCACGTCCAGGGAACTGGACTCGCTTGCCGATGGGGGTTCCTCGGGGACCTTTGGTCTTGCGGCCGGAACTGGCCCCTTGGGGCCTCTTCTCGAACCTCAGGAGAGGCGAGAGTCCCGCTCTGGAGGTGCGAGGGAATGTAGGGATTGCGATGGCATTCAGGAAGGGGATTGGACCCCCCTTTCGAGAGGAGGGGCCGACGGCGACGGGGGGCCCCTCGCGAGCGGCCTCTGGAGACTCAGGGTTCCGCTCGCCTGTGGACACGGGTATCCCAGGGAACCTCTGGGGGCGCCTAGAGGGAGTCCAGCCTCCGTTGCAGCGCCAGAGAGAAGGCAGGACGGCTCTCGCGTCGCTGCAGATCCCAAGGGCCCCGTCTCGCAAGGAGGGGGGCCCCGGGGGACGCCCTCGCGGTGTGGCGGGAAGCCCCGCTTTCTTGGCAGGTTGGCCCGGGGATCTCGGGGGACACCTGGAGTCGCCCGCAAGGAGTCAAGCCCCGTTCGGAGCCGGAACAGGTGCCGGGGCATGCTCTCCATGCCCTGCAAGGGAAAAGCGCCTCCTCCCTCTATGGGCGTGGCCTCACGGGGGTGTTCTCGACTTGCGGCGGTGCATTCTCGAGTTGCGGCGGGTACCCCGGCCCGTCTCCCCCGTTAGCCCAGCGGGGTCGCCATGCCTCCTTTCGAGCGGACAGGGGCCCGAGCAGCCTCGGGATTCGCCAGGAGGCGCTGCCGCGCCCTGGGTCCGCGTCAGGCATGGAGCTAGGACCCTCGGGGGTCCCCGGAGGGGGGGAGGGGACAGGTATAACTGGCACCTGTGGGGTGGCCTCCAGGGAGTCGAGGGGACTCAGCCTTTCTCTCCGGTCACAGCCAAGGGCAATCGGGCTTCCCCTCGAATGCAGGGGCGAAGGTCGTGCTTTTCCGCGCGGCGCAGGGGGAAGCGGGGGTGGCCTCTCTGAATCGGGGGCGTGGCGCCTCGGGGAGCCTCTCTTGTTGCCTCTGAGAAGTCCCAGGCCTCCTCCTTTGACATCGCCAGGGGCTGCTGGGCTTCCCCTCGCCTCACGTCCAGGGAACTGGACTCGCTTGCCGATGGGGGTTCCTCGGGGACCTTTGGTCTTGCGGCCGGAACTGGCCCCTTGGGGCCTCTTCTCGAACCTCAGGAGAGGCGAGAGTCCCGCTCTGGAGGTGCGAGGGAATGTAGGGATTGCGATGGCATTCAGGAAGGGGATTGGACCCCCCTTTCGAGAGGAGGGGCCGACGGCGACGGGGGGCCCCTCGCGAGCGGCCTCTGGAGACTCAGGGTTCCGCTCGCCTGTGGACACGGGTATCCCAGGGAACCTCTGGGGGCGCCTAGAGGGAGTCCAGCCTCCGTTGCAGCGCCAGAGAGAAGGCAGGACGGCTCTCGCGTCGCTGCAGATCCCAAGGGCCCCGTCTCGCAAGGAGGGGGGCCCCGGGGGACGCCCTCGCGGTGTGGCGGGAAGCCCCGCTTTCTTGGCAGGTTTGCCCGGGGATCTCGGGGGACACCTGGAGTCGCCCGCAAGGAGTCAAGCCCCGTTCGGAGCCGGAACAGGTGCCGGGGCATGCTCTCCATGCCCTGCAAGGGAAAAGCGCCTCCTCCCTCTATGGGCGTGGCCTCACGGGGGTGTTCTCGACTTGCGGCGGTGCATTCTCGAGTTGCGGCGGGTACCCCGGCCCGTCTCCCCCGTTAGCCCAGCGGGGTCGCCATGCCTCCTTTCGAGCGGACAGGGGCCCGAGCAGCCTCGGGATTCGCCAGGAGGCGCTGCAGCGCCCTGGGTCCGCGTCAGGCAGGGGGGGAGGGGACAGGTATAACTGGCACCTGTGGGGTGGCCTCCAGGGAGTCGAGGGGACTCAGCCTTTCTCTCCGGTCACA
>JAGTYA010001602.1:0-10039 GCA_024291935.2 Okapia johnstoni
GTGAAACCTGGAAAGTCAGTGAAAGAGGCCACAGTGCCTAGGCCTCCAAAGCCCAGGTAAGGCTTCGACAGTGCCCTGGAACTTGAAGGCACCCTCCACAGCGCTTTTTCCCATGTCTGCTCTGTAGCAGAGAGCTCTGGAGACTAGGTCTGTTCTGACTGGGAAACTGAGGCCCTGGGAGCAGAGCCATTGTTCTGGCGTCTTCACAGCCAAACACCTCTTGCACCAGGGAAGAACTGAATAAGCAGTCCCTTGGGCTACCTTTTTTGACTCTAAGGAAGAGACCCTGCAAGGCTGCATCTGGCTGAAAATCACAAGGGGCTGGGAAGTGATACCTGGAAAGTCAGTGAAAGAGGCCACAGTGCCTAGGCTCCAAAGCCCGGGTAAGGCTTCGACAAGGCAGGGAGCCTCAAGGAAACCCTCCTCAGAGCTATTTCCCCATGTCTGCTCTGTAGCAGAGAGCTCTGGAGACTAGGTCTGTTCTGACTAGGGAAACTGAGGCCCTGGGAGCAGAGCCATTGTTCTGGCGTCTTCACAGCCAAACACCTCTTGCACCAGGGAAGACTGAATAAGCAGTCCCTTGGGCTACCTTTTTTTGACTCTAAGGAAGAGACCCTGCAAGGCTGCATCTGGCTGAAAATCACAAGGGGCTGGGAAGTGATACCTGGAAAGTCAGTGAAAGAGGCCACAGTGCCTAGGCTCCAAAGCCCAGGTAAGGCTTCGACAGTGCCCTGGAACGTGAAGGCACCCTCCACAGCGCTTTTTCCCCATGTCTGCTCTGTAGCAGAGAGCTCTGGAGACTAGGTCTGTTCTGACTGGGAAACTGAGGCCCTGGGAGCAGAGCCATTGTTCTGGCGTCTTCACAGCCAAACACCTCTTGCACCAGGGAAGACTGAATAAGCAGTCCCTTGGGCTACCTTTTTTGACTCTAAGGAAGAGACCCTGCAAGGCTGCATCTGGCTGAAAATCACAAGGGGCTGGGAAGTGATACCTGGAAAGTCAGTGAAAGAGGCCACAGTGCCTAGGCTCCAAAGCCCCGGTAAGGCTTCGACAGTGCCCTGGAACCTGAAGGCACCCTCCACAGAGCTTTTTCCCCATGTCTGCTCTGTAGCAGAGAGCTCTGGAGACTAGGTCTGTTCTGACTGGGAAACTGAGGCCCTGGGAGCAGAGCCATTGTTCTGGCGTCTTCACAGCCAAACACCTCTTGCACCAGGGAAGACTGAATAAGCAGTCCCTTGGGCTACCTTTTTTGACTCTAAGGAAGAGACCCTGCAAGGCTGCATCTGGCTGAAAATCACAAGGGGCTGGGAAGTGATACCTGGAAAGTCAGTGAAAGAGGCCCACAGTGCCTAGGCTCCAAAGCCCAGGTAAGGCTTCGACAGTGCCCTGGAACGTGAAGGCACCCTCCACAGCGCTATTTCCCCATGTCTGCTCTGTAGCAGAGAGCTCTGGAGACTAGGTCTGTTCTGACTGGGGAAAACTGAGGCCCTGGGAGCAGAGCCATTGTTCTGGCGTCTTCACAGCCAAACACCTCTTGCACCAGGGAAGACTGAATAAGCAGTCCCTTGGGCTACCTTTTTTGACTCTAAGGAAGAGACCCTGCAAGGCTGCATCTGGCTGAAAATCACAAGGGGGCTGGGAAGTGATACCTGGAAAGTCAGTGAAAGAGGCCACAGTGCCTAGGCTCCAAGCACCCCAGGTAGGGCTTCCCCCAAGGCAGGGAGCCTCACGCAACCCTCCTCAGAGCTATTTCCCCATGTCTGCTCTGTAGCAGAGAGCTCTGGAGACTAGGTCTGTTCTGACTGGGAAACTGAGGCCCTGGGAGCAGAGCCATTGTTCTGGCGTCTTCACAGCCAAACACCTCTTGCACCAGGGAAGACTGAATAAGCAGTCCCTTGGGCTACCTTTTTTGACTCTAAGGAAGAGACCCTGCAAGGCTGCATCTGGCTGAAAAAAACAAGGGGCTGGGAAGTGATACCTGGAAAGTCAGTGAAAGAGGCCACAGTGCCTAGGCTCCAAAGCCCAGGTAAGGCTTCGACAGTGCCCTGGAACGTGAAAGGCACCCTCCACAGCGCTTTTTTTCCCCCATGTCTGCTCTGTAGCAGAGAGCTCTGGAGACTAGGTCTGTTCTGACTGGGAAACTGAGGCCCTGGGAGCAGAGCCATTGTTCTGGCGTCTTCACAGCCAAACACCTCTTGCACCAGGGAAGACTGAATAAGCAGTCCCTTGGGCTACCTTTTTTGACTCTAAGGAAGAGAGGACCCTGCAAGGCTGCATCTGGCTGAAAATCACAAGGGGCTGGGAAGTGATACCTGGAAAGTCAGTGAAAGAGGCCACAGTGCCTAGGCCCCAGCACCCTAGGTAGGGCTTCCCCCAAGGCAGGGAGCCTCAAGGAACCCTCCACAGAGCTATTTCCCCATGTCTGCTCTGTAGCAGAGAGCTCTGGAGACTAGGTCTGTTCTGACTGGGGAAAACTGAGGCCCTGGGAGCAGAGCCATTGTTACTGGCGTCTTCACAAGCCAAACACCTCTTGCACCAGGGAAGACTGAATAATCAGTCCCTTGGGCTACCTTTTTTTTGACTCTATGGAAGAGACCCTGCAAAGGCTGCATCTGGCTGAAAAATCACACAGGGCTGGAAGTGATACCTTGGAAAGTCCGTGAAAGAGGCCAGTGCCTAGTCTCAAAGCCCGGTAAGTGCCAAGGCTCCAAAGCCCAGGTAAGGCTTCAAACAGTGCCCTGGCCGTGAAAGCCCCCTCTGGAGACTAGGCCCGTCCTGAATTGGCTAATACGCCCTGGGAACAGGAAAACAGTTATGGCAGAAAGAGGCAAAGAACCGCTTGCAACCACGGAAGCTAAACAAGCATTCCCTTAGGCTTAACCATTGATCTAAGAAGGACCTGCAAGGTACATTGTGGATGTATACCAAAAGGGCCCCACAAGTCATAAGCTGGGAAGTCAGTCAACCAGCCACGCAGTACCACCCCTATGTGCACTGAGCTAGGGCTTCCCACAGGCAGGGAGCCTCAAGGAACCACTTCATGTGAGCATCTTTGTCTTAACAAGTCCGGTCCAGAGAGCTATGGACTCTAGGTCTGTTCTGACTGGGAAACTGAAGGCCCCTGGGAGCAGAGCATTGTTCTGTGCCTTGTTCACAGCCAAAACACTCTTGCACCAGGGAAGACTGAAGAAGCAGTCCCTTGGGCTACTCCTATTTGTGAATCTGTCAGGAAGGGACCCTGCAATGGGCTGACATATGGCTGAAAATCACCAAGGGGCTGGGAAGGTGACTACCTGGAAAGTCAGTTGAATGAGGCCACAGTGTCTAGGGCTCCAAAGCCCAGGTAGGCTTTCTTCAGTGCACCTGCGAACGTGGACAGGCACACTCCATAGTGGTTGATCCCCATGTATCCTCTCCCAGAGAACTTGGCGACTAGGTCTCTTCGACTGGGAAACGGAGGCCCTGGAAGGCAGACCCCGTTTCTGGCCCCCCCCCACCACTGCTCCAGGGAAGACTTGACATTAAGGAAGGTCCCTAGGTGCTAAGCCTTTTTCTGACGGCATCGGAAGGTCAGAATGTCCTGCAAGCTGCTGCATATGGCTGAAAAGCACAAGGGCTAAGGTAAGAGACCACCCTGGAAAAAGTCAGTCCCTTCTTCCGCCCGAGACCTAGGCTTCCCCCTCCCGGGTAAGGCTTTTTGACAGCCGCCCTGTCCGGATGGCACCCGTCCCCCACAGCGCATTCAAATCCCAATACAACATGGCATACTTAGTTTCCACATTCCCCCGGAGACCTTACATCCTGTTGCACCATGGGAAAACCGAGGCTCCTGGGAGCAGATTAAATATTCGACAACCGTCTTCCCCCCCCACAATGCGCCCTCTTGCGGCCATCCACCTCATGACTCCAACTGTCACCCCCCCAAACATTACCACTGACTTAAGGCTACAGACCGATGCATGGCTGCATTGGCTGGAAAATCACAAGGGGCTGGGAAGTGGATACCTGGAACGTCATGTGAAAAGAGGCCACAGTGCCTAGGACTCCAAAGCCAGGTAAAGGCTTCGACAGTGCCATGGAACGTGAAGGCACTCCTACCACAGCGCCTCTTTTCACTTCATGGTACTGCTCCTTAGCAGAGAGCTCGGCGAGCTTAGGTCTGTTTCTGGATCTGTGAAACTGTGGCCCTGGGAGCAGAGCTCATGGGTTCTGCGCGTTACTTCACAGCGAATACACTTCTTGCACAAGGGAGAAGACGTTGGTGCAGATAAGCATGTCCTTTAGGGCCATACTTTTTTGACTATAAAAGGAATGAGACCCTCTGACAAGGCTGCATTCCGGCTGAAACTGAATGATAATCAACAAGGGGGGGTGAGTGAAAGTGATACATGGAAAAGTCCAAGTGAAAAGATGGCCACTTTGACTAGTGCTCCGAAGCCCATTTGTGTAGGGTTCGACCCGTATGGGAGGGCAGCCGGTCAAGGCAACCTCCTCAGAAGCCATTGGCCCCATGTCTGCTCTCTGTTAGTAGTATGAGTTCTGGAGATTCAGATATGTTCCATGGGACTGAGATGAAACTAGGTAGCGACGTCGCGGGTGCAGATGTCCAATTGTTCTTGGAGTACATTCAAAGCCAAACACCTCTTAGCACCAGGAAGACTGATATAAGCACTCCCCTTGCGTCGCTACCTTTTCTTGACTCTAAGGAAGAGACTCCTGCAAGGCTCGCATCCTGCGACTGAGCAAAATCAAAAGGAGGCTTAGCTAAGCGGAACCGTGATACCTGTAAAGTCAGTGAAAGAGGGCCACAGCTGCCTGGAGACTCCAAAGCTCCACGGTTAAGGCTGGTCGAGTAGTGCCCAGGGAGCCTCATGGCACACCATTCACAACGCTTATTCCCCATCGTCTTGATCTTGCATAGCAGAGAGCTTCTGTGAGATTAGGTCCTGTTCTGACTGTGGAACTTGACTGTCCTAGCGGACTGCAGAAGCCATCTGTTCTGGCCTCTCTACAAACCAAACACCTATTAAAGCAGAGGCCAAAAAGCTTGATTAAAGCAAGTCCCATTTAGGGGCATACTTTTTTTGACTCTTAGGGAAGTATGGACGCTGTATAGGACTTCATCAATGGCTGATAATTAAAAGGCGGTGGGAAGTGATGATACCTTGGTGAATAGTCAGTCGAAAGAGTGTTGTGGCCACAGTGCGACTAGGCTCCAAAAGCCCAAGGTACAGGGACTTCGACAAGTTAGCCCTGTGGAACTTGAATGGCACCTCTCCATCAGAGCTATTTCCCCAGTGTCTGTCGAGATGTTAGTTAGATGAGGTCCTGAAGGATATACTGGTCCTTTTCTGCACAGGGAAACTTAGAGCGCCCTAGGGACGCAGTGCCATGGTTTTACTGGCGTCCTTTACAGCAAAACAACCCCTTGCCAACAGAGGAAGACTGAATATAGTAGTCCTTGGGGCTCTAACTTTTTGTGACTCTAAGGAATGAGACCATGGAAGCCGCTACATCTGGCTGAAGAAACTCCAAGGAGGGCCTGGGAACGTGAATACATGAGAAAAGTCGATTGTGAAGCAGGCCACAGTGCTCTAGGATCCAATGCCCAGACGTATATAGCGCTGTCGACAAGCGGCCTGAACCGTGAAGAAACAGAACCCTCCTCAGAGTTATTTACCCAATGTCCGTTCTGTATCATGGAGAGATCATGGAGACGTAGGTCACTGTTTAAGGACTCGGGAAACTGATAGCCCTCCTGGAGACAGATGCCATTTTGCTTCCTAGGCCCTAGTTCCTTCACAGCCAAACACTTCATTGCAACCCGGAGATGGACGCTGAATAAGGCTAAGATCCCTTGGGCGATCACCTTTGTTTGGACTCTAAAGGAATAGAACCTGCAAGGGCTGAATACTGTTTACATGAATAATCTACAAGTGAGCGCTGGCGAAATTGATACCTGTAAAGTCATAGTGAGAAGAAAGCCTACAACAAGTTTAGGGCCCAGCACCCACACCACCAACACCCCCCCCCCCCCGCCGGGTAGCCGGTATCCCAAGGGGGCAGGAGCCTAAGGAGGAAACCCATCACTCACAGCTCATTTCCACATGTTGCTCTGGTACGCAGAGAGCCCCCCCCCCCCCCCCCCTTCCCCACCCTCTGGAAGCTACTAGGTCATGTTCTCACTGTGGAAACTGAGGCCCTGGGAGCATGCAGCCATTTGTCTCTGCGCGGTTCTTAACAGCCAAACACCTTCCCATAGACCCACCAGGATAGAGATGAAGAACGCACGTCCCGTTGCAACGGTATATAGTGCTACCTTTTTCTGACTTTAAAGGAAGAGACACTGCCAAGGCTGCGCATCCATATGGCTTGAAAGATCACAAGGGGCTGGGATGTTGATATCCTGCAAAGTCAGTGAAAGATTTGAGTGGCCACAGTGCACAGACTCCAAAAGCCCCAAGTAAGGCTTCGTGAGTGCCACATGCGCAGCTGTGTAATGGCACCCTCACACAGCGCCTTTTTCCACATGAGCTGCCTCTGTATTGCAGAAAGCTCATGGAGGACTTAGGCTCTGTTCCTTTACTGAGTGTTAAACTGTGGACCTGCATGAGACAGAGCCATGTGTCTACTGCTGGCGTCTTCACAGACAAACACCTTCTTTGGCACCAGTGGAAGGATTGAATAAGCAGCTCCCTTCCGCCACAGGACTTACCTTTTTTGACTCTAAGGAAGAGACCCTGCCAAACGGTTCGCTGCATTCTTGGTCTGGAACAAATCACAAATGGGTGCTGGCGATGTGATACCAGGGAAAGTCAGTGAAAGAGGCCACAGTAGCTGGGCTCCAAAGCCCACGGTAAGGTTTCCCCAAGGCAGGGAGCTTCAAGAACCCCTCACGCTATTTGCCATGTTGCTCTGTAGCAGAGAGCTCTGGAGACTAGGTTGATTTGAAGGGGGGGGGGGGAATCTGGGCTGGGAGCTGAGCCTTTGTCTATGGACGGTCTTCACAGCGGAAAATCTACTTGCACCGGGAGATCTGAATAAAGCAGTCCACTTGGGCTACATTTTTTGCTTCTAAGGAAGAGCCTGCAAGGTGCATTGGATGAATATCTCAGATGGGATGTGAAGTTGATACTGGAAATTAAGTGGAAAGAGGGCACAGATGCCCCAGGCATCCACAGGCCAGGTAATGGCTTGACATTGCCTGGCGTGGATGCGTCACTCCACAGCGTTTAATCACCATGTCTGCTCTGTAGCAGAGAGCTCTGGAGACTAGGTCTGTTCTGACTGGGAAACTGAGGCCCTGGGAGCAGAGCCATTGTTCTGGCGTCTTCACAGCCAAACACCTCTTGCACCAGGGAAGACTGAATAAGCAGTCCCTTGGGCTACCTTTTTTGACTCTAAGGAAGAGACCCTGCAAGGCTGCATCTGGCTGAAAATCACAAGGGGCTGGGAAGTGATACCTGGAAAGTCAGTGAAAGAGGCCACAGTGCCTAGGCTCCAAAGCCCAGGTAAGGCTTCGACAGTGCCCTGGAACGTGAAGGCACCCTCCACAGCGCTTTTTCCCCATGTCTGCTCTGTAGCAGAGAGCTCTGGAGACTAGGTCTGTTCTGACTGGGAAACTGAGGCCCTGGGAGCAGAGCCATTGTTCTGGCGTCTTCACAGCCAAACACCTCTTGCACCAGGGAAGACTGAATAAGCAGTCCCTTGGGCTACCTTTTTTGACTCTAAGGAAGAGACCCTGCAAGGCTGCATCTGGCTGAAAATCACAAGGGGCTGGGAAGTGATACCTGGAAAGTCAGTGAAAGAGGCCACAGTGCCTAGGCCCCAGCACCCGGGTAGGGCTTCCCCAAGGCAGGGAGCCTCAAGGAACCCTCCTCAGAGCTTTTTTTCCCCATGTCTGCTCTGTAGCAGAGAGCTCTGGAGACTAGGTCTGTTCTGACTGGGAAACTGAGGCCCTGGGAGCAGAGCCATTGTTCTGGCGTCTTCACAGCCAAACACCTCTTGCACCAGGGAAGACTGAATAAGCAGTCCCTTGGGCTACCTTTTTTGACTCTAAGGAAGAGACCCTGCAAGGCTGCATCTGGCTGAAAATCACAAGGGGCTGGGAAGTGATACCTGAAAAGTCAGTGAAAGAGGCCACAGTGCCTAGGCTCCAAAGCCCAGGTAAGGCTTCGACAGTGCCCTGGAACGTGAAGGCACCCTCCACAGCGCTTTTTCCCCATGTCTGCTCTGTAGCAGAGAGCTCTGGAGACTAGGTCTGTTCTGACTGGGAAACTGAGGCCCTGGGAGCAGAGCCATTGTTCTGGCGTCTTCACAGCCAAACACCTCTTGCACCAGGGAAGACTGAATAAGCAGTCCCTTGGGCTACCTTTTTTGACTCTAAGGAAGAGACCCTGCAAGGCTGCATCTGGCTGAAAATCACAAGGGGCTGGGAAGTGATACCTGGAAAGTCAGTGAAAGAGGCCACAGTGCCTAGGCCCCAGCACCCGGGTAAGGCTTCGACAGTGGCAGGGAGCGTGAAGGAACCCTCCCTCAGAGCTTTTTCCCCATGTCTGCTCTGTAGCAGAGAGCTCTGGAGACTAGGTCTGTTCTGACTGGGAAACTGAGGCCCTGGGAGCAGAGCCATTGTTCTGGCGTCTTCACAGCCAAACACCTCTTGCACCAGGGAAGACTGAATAAGCAGTCCCTTGGGCTACCTTTTTTGACTCTAAGGAAGAGACCCTGCAAGGCTGCATCTGGCTGAAAATCACAAGGGGCTGGGAAGTGATACCTGGAAAGTCAGTGAAAGAGGCCACAGTGCCTAGGCCCCAGCACCCGGGTAGGGCTTCCCCAAGGCAGGGATCCTCAAGGAACCCTCCTCAGAGCTATTTCCCCATGTCTGCTCTGTAGCAGAGAGCTCTGGAGACTAGGTCTGTTCTGACTGGGAAACTGAGGCCCTGGGAGCAGAGCCATTGTTCTGGCGTCTTCACAGCCAAACACCTCTTGCACCAGGGAAGACTGAATAAGCAGTCCCTTGGGCTACCTTTTTTGACTCTAAGGAAGAGACCCTGCAAGGCTGCATCTGGCTGAAAATCACAAGGGGCTGGGAAGTGATACCTGGAAAGTCAGTGAAAGAGGCCACAGTGCCTAGGCTCCAAAGCCCAGGTAAGGCTTCGACAGTGCCCTGGAACGTGAAGGCACCCTCCACAGCGCTTTTTCCCCATGTCTGCTCTGTAGCAGAGAGCTCTGGAGACTAGGTCTGTTCTGACTGGGAAACTGAGGCCCTGGGAGCAGAGCCATTGTTCTGGCGTCTTCACAGCCAAACACCTCTTGCACCAGGGAAGACTGAATAAGCAGTCCCTTGGGCTACCTTTTTTGACTCTAAGGAAGAGACCCTGCAAGGCTGCATCTGGCTGAAAATCACAAGGGGCTGGGAAGTGATACCTGGAAAGTCAGTGAAAGAGGCCACAGTGCCTAGGCTCCAAAGCACCCAGGTAGGGCTTCGACAAGGCAGGGAGCCTCAAGAAACCCTCCTCAGAGCTATTTTCCCCATGTCTGCTCTGTAGCAGAGAGCTCTGGAGACTAGGTCTGTTCTGACTGGGAAACTGAGGCCCTGGGAGCAGAGCCATTGTTCTGGCGTCTTCACAGCCAAACACCTCTTGCACCAGGGAAGACTGAATAAGCAGTCCCTTGGGCTACCTTTTTTGACTCTAAGGAAGAGACCCTGCAAGGCTGCATGTGGCTGAAAATCACAAGGGGCTGGGAAGTGATACCTGGAAAGTCAGTGAAAGAGGCCACAGTGCCTAGGCTCCAAAGCCCAGGTAAGGCTTCGACAGTGCCCTGGAACGTGAAGGCACCCGCTCACAGCGCTTTTTCCCCATGTCTTGCTCTGTAGCAGAGAGCTCTGGAGACTAGGTCTGTTCTGACTGGGAAACTGAGGCCCTGAGAGCAGAGCCATTGTTCTATAAGCAGTCCCTTGGGGCTACCTTTTTTGACTCTAAGGAAGAGAACCTGCAAGGCTGCATCTCGGCTGAAAATCACAGGGCTGCTGGAAGTG
>JAGTYA010001603.1:0-10027 GCA_024291935.2 Okapia johnstoni
CACTGTGGGCTCTTTCAATGACTTTCAGGTAATTTTGACCTTGTGATTTCAGCGATGCTAGCCTTTGCAGGGGTCTCTTCTTAGAGTCAAAAAAGGTTTGCCCAAGGGACTGCTTATTCAGTCTTCCCCTGGTGCAAAGAGGTGTTTGGCTGTGAAGACGCCAGAACAATGGCTCTGCTCCCAGGGCCCTCAGTTTCCCAGTCAGAAACAGACCTAGTCTCCAGAGCTCTCTGCTACAGAGCAGACATGGGGGAAAAAAAAAAAAAAAAAAAAAATAAAAAAAAAAAAAAAAATAAAGCTTGTCTGTGGAGGGTGCCTTCACGTTCCAGGGCACTGTTCGAAGCCTTACATGGGCTTTGGAGGCCTAGGCACTGTGGCCTCTTTCACTGACTTTCCAGGTATCACTTACCAGCCCCTTGTGATTTTCAGCCAGATTGCAGCCTTGCAGGGTTCTCTTCCTTAGAGTCAAAAAAGGTAGCCCAAGGGATCTGCTTATTCAGTCTTCCCTGGTGCAAGAGGTGTTTGCTGTGAAGGACGCCTGAACAATGGCTCTGCTCCCAGGGCCTCAGTTTCCCAGTCAGAACAGACTATTCTCCAGAGCTCTCTGCTACAGAGCAGACATGGGGAAATAGCTCTGTGGAGGGTTCCTTGACGCTCCTGGGGCCTTGGGGAAGCTTTACCCGGTTGCTGGGCCTAGGCACTGTGGCCTCTTTCACTGACTTTCCAGGTATCACTTCCAGCCCCTTGTGATTTTCAGCCAGATGCAGCCTTGCAGGGTCTCTTCCTTAGAGTCAAAAAAGGTAGCCCAAGGGACTGCTTATTCAGTCTTCCCTGGTGCAAGAGTGTTTGGCTGTGAAGACGCCAGAACAATGGCTCTGCTCCCAGGGCCTAAGTTTCCCAGTCAGAAAAACAGACCTAGTCTCCAGAGCTCTCCTGCTACAGAGCAGACATGGGGAAAAAAAAAGCGCTGTGGAGGGTGCCTTCACGTTCCAGGGCACTGTCGAAGCCTTAGTCCTGGGCCTTGGAGCTAGGCACTGTGGCCTCTTTCACTGACTTTCCTGGTATCACTTTCCAGCCCCTTGTGATTTTCAGCCAGATGGCAGCCTTGCAGGGGTCTCTTCCTTAGAGTCAAAAAAAGAGTAGCCCAAGGGACTGCTTATTCAGTCTTCCCTGGTGCTAGAGGTGTTTGGACTGTGAAGACGCCAGTAACCAAGATGGCTGCTGCTTCCAGGGCCTCAGTTTAGTCAGAACAGACCTGGTCTCCAGAGCTCCTCTGCTACAGAGAAGACATGGGGAAATAGCGGGGGCTGAGGTGGTTTGCTTCAGGTTCCCGTGGCAATGTCGAAGCTTACCTGGGCTTTGGAGCCTAGGCACTGTGTGGCCTCTTTCACTGACTTTTCCAGGTATCACTTCCCAGGCCCCTTGTGATTTTCAGCCAGATGCAGGCCTTGCAGGGTCTCTTCCTTAGAGTCAAAAAAGGTAGTCCAAGGGACTGCGCTTATTCAGTCTTTCCCTGGTGCAAGAGGTTGTTTGGCTGTGTGAGACGCCAGGAACAATGGCTCTGCTCCCAGGGCCTCAGTTTTCCCAGTCAGAAACAGACCTAGTCTCCAGAGCTCTCTTCTACAGAAAAGGTGTGGCAGGGATCATGGGGGAAATAAGGCTGGTCTGGAGGGGGGCATTCCACGTTCCGGGGGCTTTGGGTATTCCTTACCTGTAGGCTTTGGAGCCTAGGTCACTGTGGGCCTCTTTCAAACTGGACCTTTCCAGGGTATCACTTTCCCGCTAGGCCCTTGTGATTTTTCAGCAAGTCGATGCAGCCTTGCAGGGTCCTCTTTCGTCTTAGAGTCAAAAAAGGGTTAGCCCAATGGGGGACGGACTTTATTCATTCTTTCTAGCTTAAGGTGCACAGAGGTGTTTGGCTGTGAAGACATCCAGAACAATGGCTCTGCTCCCAGGGCCTCTCAGTTTCCCAGTCAGAACAGACCTAGTCTCCAGAGCTCTCTGCTACAGAGAGCAGACATGGGGGAAAGGGAAGGTAGCTGAGGGAGCCTATGATCCTTTTCTTTCCTTGAGGCTCCCTGCCTTTGGCCAAGCCCTACCAGGTTGCTGGGGTCCTAGGCACTGTGGCATGTCCTCTTTCGGAGTACTAGGACTTTCCAGGCTTATCACTTTCCCAGCCCCCTTGTGATTTTCAGCCAGATGCAAGCTTTGACAGGGTATCTCTTCCTTAGAGTACAAAAATAGGTAGCCCAAGGGACTGCTTATTCAGTCTTCCCTGGTGCAAGTGAGGGTGTTTGGCTGTGAGAAGACGCCAGAACATAATGGCTTGGCTCCCAGGGCCTCAGTTTTCCCAGTCGAAACAGACCTAGTCTCCAGAGCTCTCTGCTTTACAGAGCAGACATGGGGGAAATAGCTCTAAGGAGGTGGGTTCCTTGAGGCTCCTGCCTTGACTGTGGGAAAGCCTTCTTACCGGGTGCTTTGGTGGCCTAGGCTCACGGTGGCCATTCTTTCACTGTCTTTCCAGGTATCACTTCCCAGCCCCTTGTGATTTTCAGCCAGATGCAGCCTTGAAGGGTCTCTTCTTAGAGTCAAAAAAGGTAGCCCAAGGGGACTGCTTATTTCAGTATTCCCTGGTTGCCAAGAGGTGTTTGGCTGTGAAGACGCCAGAACAATGGCTCTGCTCCCAGGGCCTCAGTTTCCCAAGTCAGAACAGACCTAGTCTCCAGAGCATCCGCTGCTACTGCTACAGAAAAAAAAAAGCAGACATGGGGAAAAAAAAGCGCTGTGGAGGGTGCCTTCACGTTCCAGGGCACTGTACGCGAAGCGCCTTAACCTGGGGCTTTGGAGGTGCTAGGCACTGTGGCCTCTTTCACCTGACTTTCCAGGTATCACTTCCCAGCCCCTTGTGATTTTCAAGCCAGATGCAAAGCCTTGCAGGGTCTTTCGCTTAGAGTCAAAAAAAAGGTTAGCCCAAGGGATGCTTATTCAGTCTTCCCTGGTGTTAAGAGGTGTTTGGCTGTGTTGGTGAAGACGCCAGAACAATGGCTCTGCTCCCAGGGCTCTCAGTTTCCCAGTCAGAACAGACCTAGTCTCCAGAGCTCTCTGCTACAGTGTAAGACATGGGGAAAAAGCTCTGAGGGAGGGTGCCTTCAAATTAGCCTCACTGATGAAGCCCTTACCTTGGGAAGCCTAGGTAACTGTGGCCTCTTTCAAATGATTTCCAGGTATTAACTTCCCAGCCCTTGTGATTTTCAGCAGTTGCAAGCCTTTGCATGGGTCTCTTACTTAGAGTCAAAAAAAAGGTAGCCCCTAAGGGACTGCATATTCAGTTAATAGATGGTGCATCTCGACGGGGAAGACGCCCAGCAAAAATGGCTTGATCCCAGGGCCCCTCAGTTTACCAAGTCAGAACAGACCTAGTCTGGCTCTCTGCTCAGAGCAGACATTTCCAGGAGGGTTGCCTTTACGTTCCAGGGCTTGTCGAAGCCTTACCTGGGCTTTGGAGCCTAGGCACTGTGGCCTCTTTCACTGATTTTCCAGGAGATCACTTCCAGCCCTTGTGATTTTCAGCCAGATGCAGCCTTGCAGGGTCTCTTCCTTAGAGTCAAAAAAGGTAGCCCAAGGGATGCTTATTCTAGTCTTCCCTGGTGCAGAGGGGTGTTTGGCTCTGTGAAGACGCATGAAACAATGTGACCTCTGCTCCCCAGGGCCCTCAGTTTTTCCCCACTCAGAACAGGACTAGTCTCCTGAGCTCTCTGCTACAGAGCAGACATGGTGAAAATATAAAAGCGCTGTGGAGGGTGCCCCTTCCTTCACGTTCACAGGTCACTGTCGAAAGCCTTACCTGGGCTCTTTGGAAGCATGAGGCACTGTGGACTCTTTCATGACTTTAGAGAGTATCACTTCCCAGCCCCTGGTGATTTTCAGCCAGATGCAAAGCCTTGCAAAAAATCTTCCTTAGAGTCAAAAATGGTAGCCCAAGGGACTGCTTATTCAGTCTTCCCTGGTGCTAAGAGGTGTTTGGCTGTGAAAGACGCCATAGCAGTACAATGGCTCTGCTCCCAGGGCCTCAGGTTCCCATTCAGAGACAGATCCCTAGTCATCCAGAGTGCTCTCATGCTAAGAGCAGACATGGGGATCTTTAACTCTGTGGAGGGTTCCTTTAGGAGCGGTCCATTGAGGCCCTGCAAATGGGGATGGCCCTACCCGGGTTTTGCAGGGGGCTAGGCACCTGTGGCCTCATGTCATTGAACACTTTCCAGGTGTCACTGCCCCACTTCCCTTGTTATTTTTTCAGCCAGATGTGCTGCAGCCTGGATAGGGGGTCTTTCTTAGAGCGTCAAAAAAAAGGTAGCCCAAGGGACTGCTCTATTCAGTCTTCCCTGTGCAAGAGGTGTTTGGCCTGTGAAGACGCCAGTTCAATGGCTCTGCTCCCAGGGCCTCAGTTTCCCAAGTCAGAATCAGACCTAGTCTTCCAGAGCTCTCCTGCTACTGAGCAGGACATGGGGAAATAGCTCTGAGGAGAGGTTCCTTCACGTTCCAGAGCATCTGTCGGAGGGAAGCCTTATCCTTGCGCTTGCTGGTGCCCTAGGCACTGTGGCCTGCTTTCCACTGACTTATCCAGGTTATCACTTCCCAGCATAATCCACTTTTGTGATTTTTCAGCCAGATTGCAGACCTAAATGCTAGGGTCTCTTCTTTAGAGGTCAAAAAAGGTAGCACCAAGGGATTTGATTTATTCAAGTCTTCCATGGTGCATAGATTTGTTTGGCTGTGAAGACGAAGCAGAACAATGGCTCTGCTCCCAGGGCCTCAGTTTCCCTCAGTCATGAACGAGGACCTAGTCTACAAGAGCTCTAAAGTGCAGACAGAAAAGACATAAGGGAAAATAAAAAGCGCTGTGTGGAGGGGGTTGACTTTTTTGATCACGTTCCAGGGCATACCTGTCGACAGCCTTAAGTGGGGCTTTGGAGCCTAGGCGTGTGGCCTCTTTCACTGACGGTTCCAGGTATCACTTCCCATTGCCCTTGTTGATTTTCAGCCAGATGCAGCAGCCTTGCCAGGGTCTCTACTAGCCTTATGAGTCAAAAAAGGGTAGCCCATAGGGACTGCAGTATTCAGTCTTCCCTGGTTGCAAGAAGTGTTTTGGCTTGTGAAAGACGCCGAAAGAAAAAAGGCTCCGCTCCCAGGGCCCTCAGTTTCCAAGTCAGAAAGACCTAGTCTCCAGGACTAACACTGCTTTTGAGAAGACTTAGAGGAAACTATCTCTAATTGAGACATCCATGAGAGCCTAGACGCGGGGCCTGGAGGATGCCATACCCGGGTGCTGGGGACACGGTATGGGGGGGTCATTTCAAAGACCGTCCATCCCAGTCAATTACCTAGGCCCCACAGAAATTGTCAGCACAATGTTTTTTTAACCTGTTTTTGGGTATCTTTATCATCAGAGGTCTCACAAAAAAGTAGCCGCCTATATTCTGCGCTACTTTACACTTTACTCTTCTATATAGAATTTTGATTCTCATTTGATAGACGCACAGAACTATTGACTGCTGCTTTCAGCAAACTTTGTTAATTGCATGTCAGAACTTTCCGCTCGTATCGGGGGGGGGGAGTTGTGTGATGGGAGGTTCGTGGCTATTTACTTTTCGAGGTTTTTTCTTACTTCTATTACAATGAAATTTTTGATCATTATTTATAAACGTTTAAAATCCTTCTTTTTATTTCAAAAACTTTGAATAACTGCGCATATAAATATTTTTTTTTTTATTTACTAATTCTAATTTTTTTTCACTCTTTTCCATGAGAAAAAAACCCTTTTCCGTAGAACCAAATGGGTTCATTATACAGTCCTTATCTTGCATAAAATAATTTTCTTTTGCCTTTAGTAAATTAATAATGGAAACCACTTTTTTACTGTCTTTCCTTTCCAATATTTACTAGACCAACTTTTTATGACCATTGTTTTATTTTAAGCCTTACGATGCTATTTAATTACATTGAGCTCTGATCCTTGGGTTTTCGCATAATTTAAAGGGAAGCCGCCCTTCTTCTTGTTACCTTATTACATTTTTTTCCCTGTTTTTTTTTTAAGAGTTAATTTTTACATATTAATCTTAAACTTATCTCTTCCCCCAAACTACTAAGGCTACAAAAACTATATTAACCTCAAAATTTTAGATCTTCCTTTAACTTAGTTTTTTTTTTCATTTAATCATAAAACCTAGATTCATCTAGCTTTTATTACACTTAAAATCTCGGGAGTATCTTTTTTAGACATTTTTTTAACTATCGTCCGCTGACTTCATATACGCTGTATTTATTTGTGTATGCCTTTACGTACCTTAATTTTGTCGAAACTTGTTAAACCATTTTTCTCATATGAGTTATGATAGCCTTGTTACCATAACATTTCTTGTTATTACTTCCATAGCCCTTAATAAAGTTATCAGTTTAATGCTAGCCTTGACACTTTAATCGGTCCGCGTTTATTAAAAAAACATTTCATATAATGGAAATTTTTGTCCAGTCTATCTTTTTATGCCAGAGGTTTCCAGGCCCCCCCAGACCCCCAGATAACCCACTCTCTCTTGAGTCCCGCGCGCCTTATTTCCCCCAAAGTCCCTAGATCCCCAACATCAACCCCCCCCCCCGTCTCTTGCTCCCCACCATCCCTTCCCCACAACTCCAAAGCAGGGTACCAATCAGTTCCAGACGCACTGTCTCTCGATGGCGTAACCTCTTCCTTAGAGTCGCAAAATAAAGGATAGCCTCTTTCCCCAAGGGAACTATGCTTAGAAGTCAACCCAGCTCAATTTACGGTTCTCCCAGGTGCAGCCTTGAAGGGTACTCTTCACTTTGGCTGTCCTAGAGAACCGCCAGAACACTGGACTGCTCATTCTGTCCTCCCAGGGGCCCCCATCAATATGTTTACGATTTTAATCGGAGATGCATCCTTATAACACCGCCTCTCAAGTTTTCAGTTTTCCTCCAGTCAGAAACAGAACCTAGTCTCCAGAGCTCTCTGCTAGAGCAGACATGGGGAAAAAGCGCTGTGGAGGGTGCCTTTGACGTTCCACGTTCCAGGGGCACTGTCGAAGCCTACCTGGGCTTTGGAGCCTAGGCCTAGGGCACTGTGGCCTCTTTCACTGACTTTCCCAGGTATCACTTCCCAGCCCCTTGTGATTTTCAGCCAGATGCAGCCTTGCAGGGTCTCTTCCTTAGAGTCAAAAAAGGTAGCCCAAGGGACTGCTTATTCAGTCTTCCCTGGTGCAAGAGGTGTTTGGCTGTGAAGACGCCAGAACAATGGCTCTGCTCCCAGGGCCTCAGTTTCCCAGTCAGAACAGACCTAGTCTCCAGAGCTCTCTGCTACAGAGCAGACATGGGGAAAATAGCGCTGTGGAGGGTGCCTTCACGTTCCAGGGCACTGTCGAAGCCTTACCTGGGCTTTGGAGCCTAGGCACTGTGGCCTCTTTCACTGACTTTCCAGGTATCACTTCCCAGCCCCTTGTGATTTTCAGCCAGATGCAGCCTTGCAGGGTCTCTTCCTTAGAGTCAAAAAAGGTAGCCCAAGGGACTGCTTATTCAGTCTTCCCTGGTGCAAGAGGTGTTTGGCTGTGAAGACGCCAGAACAATGGCTCTGCTCCCAGGGCCTCAGTTTCCCAGTCAGAACAGACCTAGTCTCCAGAGCTCTCTGCTACAGAGAGCAGACATGGGGAAATAGCGCTGTGGAGGGTGCCTTCACGTTCCCTGCCAGGGCACTGTCGAAGCCTTACCTGGGCTTTGGGGCCTAGGCACTGTGGCCTCTTTCACTGACTTTCCAGGTATATCACTTCCCAGCCCCTTGTGATTTTCAGCCAGATGCAGCCTTGCAGGGTCTCTCTTCCTTAGAGTCAAAAAAGGTAGCCCAAAGGGACTGCTTATTCAGTCTTCCCTGGTGCAAGAGAGGTGTTTGGCTGTGAAGACGCCAGAACAATGGCTCTGCTCCCAGGGCCTCAGTTTCCCAGTCAGAACAGACCTAGTCTCCAGAGCTCTCTGCTACAGAGCAGACATGGGGAAATAGCGCTGTGGAGGGTGCCTTCACGTTCCAGGGCACTGTCGAAGCCTTACCTGGGCTTTGGAGCCTAGGCACTGTGGCCTCTTTCACTGACTTTCCAGGTATCACTTCCCAGCCCCTTGTGATTTTCAGCCAGATGCAGCCTTGCAGGGTCTCTTCCTTAGAGTCAAAAAAGGTAGCCCAAGGGACTGCTTATTCAGTCTTCCCTGGTGCAAGAGGTGTTTGGCTGTGAAGACGCCAGAACAATGGCTCTGCTCCCAGGGCCTCAGTTTCCCAGTCAGAACAGACCTAGTCTCCAGAGCTCTCTGCTCTGCTACAGAGCAGACATGGGGGAAAATAGCTCTGAGGAGGGTTCCTTGAGGTTCCCTGCACTGTCGAAGCCTTACCTGGGCTTTGGAGCCTAGGCACTGTGGCCTCTTTCACTGACTTTCCAGGTATCACTTCCCAGCCCCTTGTGATTTTCAGCCAGATGCAGCCTTGCAGGGTCTCTTCCTTAGAGTCAAAAAAGGTAGCCCAAGGGACTGCTTATTCAGTCTTCCCTGGTGCAAGAGGTGTTTTTGGCTGTGAAGACGCCAGAACAATGGCTCTGCTCCCCCAGGGCCTCAGTTTCCCAGTCAGAACAGACCTAGTCTCCAGAGCTCTCTGCTACAGAGCAGACATGGGGAAATAGCTCTGTGGAGGGTGCCTTCAGGCTCAGGGCACTGTCGAAGCCTTACCTGGGCTTTGGGAGCCTAGGCACTGTGGCCTCTTTCACTGACTTTCCAGGTATCACTTCCCAGCCCCTTGTGATTTTCAGCCAGATGCAGCCTTGCAGGGTCTCTTCCTTAGAGTCAAAAAAGGTAGCCCAAGGGACTGCTTATTTTTCAGTCTTCCCTGGTGCAAGAGGTGTTTGGCTGTGAAGACGCCAGAACAATGGCTCTGCTCCCAGGGCCTCAGTTTCCCAGTCAGAACAGACCTAGTCTCCAGAGCTCTCTGCTACAGAGCAGACATGGGGAAAAAAGCGCTGTGGAGGGTGCCTTCACGTTCCAGGGCACTGTCGAAGCCCTTACTGGGCTTTGGAGCCTAGGCACTGTGGCCTCTTTCACTGACTTTCCAGGTATCACTTCCCAGCCCCTTGTGATTTTCAGCCAGATGCAGCCTTGCAGGGTCTCTTCCTTAGAGTCAAAAAAGGTAGCCCAAGGGACTGCTTATTCAGTCTTCCCTGGTGCAAGAGGTGTTTGGCTGTGAAGACGCCAGAACAATGGCTCTGCTCCCAGGGCCTCAGTTTCCCAGTCAGAACAGACCTAGTCTCCAGAGCTCTCTGCTACAGAGCAGACATGGGAAAAAAAGCGCTGTGGAGGGTGCCTTCACGTTCCAGGGCACTGTCGAAGCCTTACCTGGGCTTTGGGGGCCTAGGCACTGTGGCCTCTTTCTTTCACTGACTTTCCAGGTATCACTTCCCCAGCCCCTTGTGATTTTCAGCCAGATGCAGCCTTGCAGGGTCTCTTCCTTAGAGTCAAAAAAGGTAGCCCAAGGGACTGCTTATTCAGTCTTCCCTGGTGCAAGAGGTGTTTGGCTGTGAAGACGCCAGAACAATGGCTCTGCTCCCAGGGCCTCAGTTTCCCAGTCAGAACAGACCTAGTCTCCAGAGCTCTCTGCTACAGAGCAGACATGGGGAAATAGCTCTGAGGAGGGTTCCTTCAGGCTCCCAGGGCACTGTCGAAGCCTTACCCGGGTGCTTTGGGGCCTAGGCACTGTGGCCTCTTTCACTGACTTTCCAGGTATCACTTCCCAGCCCCTTGTGATTTTCAGCCAGATGCAGCCTTGCAGGGTCTCTTCCTTAGAGTCAAAAAAGGTAGAAGGGACTGCTTATTCAGTCTTCCCTGGTGCAAGAGGTGTTTGGCTGTGAAGACGCCAGAACAATGGCTCTGCTCCCAGGGCCTCAGTTTCCCATCCAGGTAGCACTTTCCAGCCCCTTGTGTTTTCAGCCAG
>JAGTYA010001604.1:0-10025 GCA_024291935.2 Okapia johnstoni
CCCTCCTCTCGAAAAGGGGGTCCAATCCCCTTCCTGAATGCCATCGCAATCCCTACATTCCCTCGCACCTCCAGAGCGGGACTCTCGCCTCTCCTGAGGTTCGAGAAGAGGCCCCAAGGGGCCAGTTCCGGCCGCAAGACCAAAGGTCCCGAGGAACCCCCATCGGCAAGCGAGTCCAGTTCCCTGGACGTGAGGCGAGGGGAAGCCCAGCAGCCCCTGGCGATGTCAAAGGAGGCCTGGACTTCTCAGAGGCAACAAGAGAGGCTCCCCGAGGCGCCACGCCCCCGATTCAGAGAGGCCACCCCCGCTTCCCCCTGCGCCGCGCGGAAAAGCACGACCTTCGCCCCTGCATTCGAGGGGAAGCCCGATTGCCCTTGGCTGTGACCGGAGAGAAAGGCTGAGTCCCCTCGACTCCCTGGAGGCCACCCCACAGGTGCCAGTTATACCTGTCCCCTCCCCCCCTCCGGGGACCCCCGAGGGTCCTAGCTCCATGCCTGACGCGGACCCAGGGCGCTGCAGCGCCTCCTGGCGAATCCCGAGGCTGCTCGGGCCCCTGTCCGCTCGAAAGGAGGCATGGCGACCCCGCTGGGCTAACGGGGGAGACGGGCCGGGGTACCCGCCGCAACTCGAGAATGCACCGCCGCAAGTCGAGAACACCCCCGTGAGGCCACGCCCATAGAGGGAGGAGGCGCTTTTCCCTTGCAGGGCATGGAGAGCATGCCCCGGCACCTGTTCCGGCTCCGAACGGGGCTTGACTCCTTGCGGGCGACTCCAGGTGTCCCCCGAGATCCCCGGGCCAACCTGCCAAGAAAGCGGGGCTTCCCGCCACACCGCGAGGGCGTCCCCCGGGCCCCCCTCCTTGCGAGACGGGGCCCTTGGGATCTGCATTGACGCGAGAGCCGTCCTGCCTTCTCTCTGGCGCTGCAACGGAGGCTGGACTCCCTCTAGGCGCCCCCAGAGGTTCCCTGGGATACCCGTGTCCACAGGCGAGCGGAACCCTGAGTCTCCAGAGGCCGCTCGCGAGGGGCCCCCCGTCGCCGTCGGCCCCTCCTCTCGAAAGGGGGGTCCAATCCCCTTCCTGAATGCCATCGCAATCCCTACATTCCCTCGCACCTCCAGAGCGGGACTCTCGCCTCTCCTGAGGTTCGAGAAGAGGCCCCAAGGGGCCAGTTCCGGCCGCAAGACCAAAGGTCCCCGAGGAACCCCCATCGGCAAGCGAGTCCAGTTCCCTGGACGTGAGGCGAGGGGAAGCCCAGCAGCCCCTGGCGATGTCAAAGGAGGCCTGGACTTCTCAGAGGCAACAAGAGAGGCTCCCCGAGGCGCCACGCCCCCGATTCAGAGAGGCCACCCCCGCTTCCCCCTGCGCCGCGCGGAAAAGCACGACCTTCGCCCCTGCATTCGAGGGGAAGCCCGATTGCCCTTGGCTGTGACCGGAGAGAAAGGCTGAGTCCCCTCGACTCCCTGGAGGCCACCCCACAGGTGCCAGTTATACCTGTCCCCTCCCCCCCTCCGGGGACCCCCGAGGGTCCTAGCTCCATGCCTGACGCGGACCCAGGGCGCTGCAGCGCCTCCTGGCGAATCCCGAGGCTGCTCGGGCCCCTGTCCGCTCGAAAGGAGCATGGCGACCCCGCTGGGCTAACGGGGGAGACGGGCCGGGGTACCCGCCGCAACTCGAGAATGCACCGCCGCAAGTCGAGAACACCCCCGTGAGGCCACGCCCATAGAGGGAGGAGGCGCTTTTCCCTTGCAGGGCATGGAGAGCATGCCCCGGCACCTGTTCCGGCTCCGAACGGGGCTTGACTCCTTGCGGGCGACTCCAGGTGTCCCCCGAGATCCCCGGGCCAACCTGCCAAGAAAGCGGGGCTTCCCGCCACACCGCGAGGGCGTCCCCCGGGCCCCCCTCCTTGCGAGACGGGGCCCTTGGGATCTGCAGCGAACTCGAGAGCCGTCCTGCCTTCTCTCTGGCGCTGCAACGGAGGCTGGACTCCCTCTAGGCGCCCCCAGAGGTTCCCTGGGATACCCGTGTCCACAGGCGAGCGGAACCCTGAGTCTCCAGAGGCCGCTCGCGAGGGGCCCCCCGTCGCCGTCGGCCCCTCCTCTCGAAAGGGGGGTCCAATCCCCTTCCTGAATGCCATCGCAATCCCTACATTCCCTCGCACCTCCAGAGCGGGACTCTCGCCTCTCCTGAGGTTCGAGAAGAGGCCCCAAGGGGCCAGTTCCGGCCGCAAGACCAAGGTCCCCGAGGAACCCCCATCGGCAAGCGAGTCCAGTTTCCTGGACGTGAGGCGAGGGGAAGCCCAGCAGCCCCTGGCGATGTCAAAGGAGGCCTGGACTTCTCAGAGGCAACAAGAGAGGCTCCCCGAGGCGCCACGCCCCCGATTCAGAGAGGCCACCCCCGCTCCCCCCTGCGCCGCGCGGAAAAGCACGACCTTCGCCCCTGCATTCGAGGGGAAGCCCGATTGCCCTTGGCTGTGACCGGAGAGAAAGGCTGAGTCCCCTCGACTCCCTGGAGGCCACCCCACAGGTGCCAGTTATACCTGTCCCCTCCCCCCCTCCGGGGACCCCCGAGGGTCCTAGCTCCATGCCTGACGCGGACCCAGGGCGCTGCAGCGCCTCCTGGCGAATCCCGAGGCTGCTCGGGCCCCTGTCCGCTCGAAAGGAGGCATGGCGACCCCGCTGGGCTAACGGGGGAGACGGGCCGGGGTACCCGCCGCAACTCGAGAATGCACCGCCGCAAGTCGAGAACACCCCCGTGAGGCCACGCCCATAGAGGGAGGAGGCGCTTTTCCCTTGCAGGGCATGGAGAGCATGCCCCGGCACCTGTTCCGGCTCCAAACGGGGCTTGACTCCTTGCGGGCGACTCCAGGTGTCCCCCGAGATCCCCGGGCCAACCTGCCAAGAAAGCGGGGCTTCCCGCCACACCGCGAGGGCGTCCCCCCGGGCCCCCCTCCTTGCGAGACGGGGCCCTTGGGATCTGCAGCGACGCGAGAGCCGTCCTGCCTTCTCTCTGGCGCTGCAACGGAGGCTGGACTCCCTCTAGGCGCCCCCAGAGGTTCCCTGGGATACCCGTGTCCACAGGCGAGCGGAACCCTGAGTCTCCAGAGGCCGCTCGCGAGGGGCCCCCCGTCGCCGTCGGCCCCTCCTCTCGAAAGGGGGGTCCAATCCCCTTCCTGAATGCCATCGCAATCCCTACATTCCCTCGCACCTCCAGAGCGGGACTCTCGCCTCTCCTGAGGTTCGAGAAGAGGCCCCAAGGGGCCAGTTCCGGCCGCAAGACCAAAGGTCCCCGAGGAACCCCCATCGGCAAGCGAGTCCAGTTCCCTGGACGTGAGGCGAGGGGAAGCCCAGCAGCCCCTGGCGATGTCAAAGGAGGCCTGGACTTCTCAGAGGCAACAAGAGAGGCTCCCCGAGGCGCCACGCCCCCGATTCAGAGAGGCCACCCCCGCTTCCCCCTGCGCCGCGCGGAAAAGCACGACCTTCGCCCCTGCATTCGAGGGGAAGCCCGATTGCCCTTGGCTGTGACCGGAGAGAAAGGCTGAGTCCCCTCGACTCCCTGGAGGCCACCCCACAGGTGCCAGTTATACCTGTCCCCTCCCCCCCTCCGGGGACCCCCGAGGGTCCTAGCTCCATGCCTGACGCGGACCCAGGGCGCTGCAGCGCCTCCTGGCGAATCCCGAGGCTGCTCGGGCCCCTGTCCGCTCGAAAGGAGGCATGGCGACCCCGCTGGGCTAACGGGGGAGACGGGCCGGGGTACCCGCCGCAACTCGAGAATGCACCGCCGCAAGTCGAGAACACCCCCGTGAGGCCACGCCCATAGAGGGAGGAGGCGCTTTTCCCTTGCAGGGCATGGAGAGCATGCCCCGGCACCTGTTCCGGCTCCGAACGGGGCTTGACTCCTTGCGGGCGACTCCAGGTGTCCCCCGAGATCCCCGGGCCAACCTGCCAAGAAAGCGGGGCTTCCCGCCACACCGCGAGGGCGTCCCCCGGGCCCCCCCTCCTTGCGAGACGGGGCCCTTGGGATCTGCAGCGACTCGAGAGCCGTCCTGCCTTCTCTCTGGCGCTGCAACGGAGGCTGGACTCCCTCTAGGCGCCCCCAGAGGTTCCCTGGGATACCCGTGTCCACAGGCGAGCGGAACCCTGAGTCTCCAGAGGCCGCTCGCGAGGGGCCCCCCGTCGCCGTCGGCCCCTCCTCTCGAAAGGGGGGTCCAATCCCCTTCCTGAATGCCATCGCAATCCCTACATTCCCTCGCACCTCCAGAGCGGGACTCTCGCCTCTCCTGAGGTTCGAGAAGAGGCCCCAAGGGGCCAGTTCCGGCCGCAAGACCAAAGGTCCCCGAGGAACCCCCATCGGCAAGCGAGTCCAGTTCCCTGGACGTGAGGCGAGGGGAAGCCCAGCAGCCCCTGGCGATGTCAAAGGAGGCCTGGACTTCTCAGAGGCAACAAGAGAGGCTCCCCGAGGCGCCACGCCCCCGATTCAGAGAGGCCACCCCCGCTTCCCCCTGCGCCGCGCGGAAAAGCACGACCTTCGCCCCTGCATTCGAGGGGAAGCCCGATTGCCCTTGGCTGTGACCGGAGAGAAAGGCTGAGTCCCCTCGACTCCCTGGAGGCCACCCCACAGGTGCCAGTTATACCTGTCCCCTCCCCCCCTCCGGGGACCCCCGAGGGTCCTAGCTCCATGCCTGACGCGGACCCAGGGCGCTGCAGCGCCTCCTGGCGAATCCCGAGGCTGCTCGGGCCCCTGTCCGCTCGAAAGGAGGCATGGCGACCCCGCTGGGCTAACGGGGGAGACGGGCCGGGTACCCGCCGCAACTCGAGAATGCACCGCCGCAAGTCGAGAACACCCCCGTGAGGCCACGCCCATAGAGGGAGGAGGCGCTTTTCCCTTGCAGGGCATGGAGAGCATGCCCCGGCACCTGTTCCGGCTCCGAACGGGGCTTGACTCCTTGCGGGCGACTCCAGGTGTCCCCCGAGATCCCCGGGCCAACCTGCCAAGAAAGCGGGGCTTCCCGCCACACCGCGAGGGCGTCCCCGGGCCCCCCTCCTTGCGAGACGGGGCCCTTGGGATCTGCAGCGACTCGAGAGCCGTCCTGCCTTCTCTCTGGCGCTGCAACGGAGGCTGGACTCCCTCTAGGCGCCCCCAGAGGTTCCCTGGGATACCCGTGTCCACAGGCGAGCGGAACCCTGAGTCTCCAGAGGCCGCTCGCGAGGGGCCCCCCGTCGCCGTCGGCCCCTCCTCTCGAAAGGGGGGTCCAATCCCCTTCCTGAATGCCATCGCAATCCCTACATTCCCTCGCACCTCCAGAGCGGGACTCTCGCCTCTCCTGAGGTTCGAGAAGAGGCCCCAAGGGGCCAGTTCCGGCCGCAAGACCAAAGGTCCCCGAGGAACCCCCATCGGCAAGCGAGTCCAGTTCCCTGGACGTGAGGCGAGGGGAAGCCCAGCAGCCCCTGGCGATGTCAAAGGAGGCCTGGACTTCTCAGAGGCAACAAGAGAGGCTCCCCGAGGCGCCACGCCCCCGATTCAGAGAGGCCACCCCCGCTTCCCCCTGCGCCGCGCGGAAAAGCACGACCTTCGCCCCTGCATTCGAGGGGAAGCCCGATTGCCCTTGGCTGTGACCGGAGAGAAAGGCTGAGTCCCCTCGACTCCCTGGAGGCCACCCCACAGGTGCCAGTTATACCTGTCCCCCTCCCCCCCCCCGGGGACCCCCGAGGGTCCTAGCTCCATGCCTGACGCGGACCCAGGGCGCTGCAGCGCCTCCTTGCGAATCCCGATAACGGGGGGAGACGGCCGGGGTACCCCCGCAAACTCGAGAATGCACCGCCGCAAGTCGAGAACACCCCCGTGAAGGCCACGCCCATAGAGGGAGGAGGCGCATTTTCCCTTGCAGGGCATGGAGAGCATGCCCCGGCACCTGTTCCGGCTCCGAACGGGGCTTGACTCCTTGCGGGCGACTCCAGGTGTCCCCCCGAGAGTCCCCGGGCCAAACCTGCCAAGAAAGCGGGGCTTCCCGCCACAACCGCCGAGGGCGTCCCCCGGCCCCCCTCCCTTGCGAGACGGGGCCCTTGGGATCTGCAGCGACGCGAGAGCCGTCCTGCCCTTCTCTCTGGCGCTGCAAACGGAGGCTGGACTCCCTCTAGGCGCCCCCACCAGAGGTTCCCTGGATACCCGTGTCCACAGGCGACGGAACCCTGAGTCTCCAGAGGCCGTGCTCGCGAGGGGGGGCCCCCCGTCGCCGTCCGTGCCCTCCTCTCGAAAGGGGGGTCCAATCCCCTTCCTGAATGCCATCGCAATCCCTACATTCCCTCGCACCTCCAGAGCGGGTACTCTCGCCTCTCCTGAGGTTCGAGAAGAGGCCCCAAGGGGCCAGTTCCCCGGCCGCAAGAACCCAAAGGTCCCCCGAGGAACCCCCATCGGCAAGCGAGTCCAGTTCCCTGGACGTGAAGGCGAGGGGAAGCCCAGCAGCCCCTGGCGATGTCAAAGGAGGCCTGGACTTCTCAGAGGCAACAAGAGAGGCTCCCCGAGGCGCCACGCCCCCCGAGTTCAGAGAGGCCACCCCGCTTCCCCCTGCGCCGCGCAGGAAAAGCACGACCTTCGCCCCTGCATTCGAGGGGAAGCCCGATTGCCCTTGGCTGTGACCGAGAGAGAAAGGCTGAGTCCCCTCGACTCCCTGGAGGAGCCACCCCACAGGTGCCAGTTATACCTGTCCCCTCCCCCCCCTCCGGGGACCCCCGAGGGGTCCTAGCTCCATGCCTGACGCGGACCCAGGGCGCTGCAGCGCCTCCTGGCGAATCCCGAGGCTGCTCGGGGCCCCTGTCCGCTCGAAAGGAGGCATGGCGACCCCGCTGGGCTAACGGGGGAGACGGGCCGGGGTACCCGCCGCAACTCGAGAATGCACCGCCGCAAGTCGAGAACACCCCCGTGAGGCAACGCCCATAAGAGGGATGAGGCGCTTTTCCCTTGCAGGGCATGGAGAGCATGCCCCGGCACCTGTTTCCGGCTCCGAACGGGGCTTGACTCCTTGCGGGCGACTCCAGGTGTCCCCCGAGATTCCCGGGCCAACCTGCCAAGAAAGCGGGGCTTCCCGCCACACCGCGAGGGCGTCCCCCGGGCCCCCCTCCTTGCGAGACGGGGCCCTTGGGATCTGCAGGCGAAGAGCGAGAGTGAGCCGTCCTGCCTATCTCTGGCGCTGCAACGGAGGCTGGACTCCCTCTAGGCGCCCCCAGAGGTTCCCTGGGATACCCTGTCCACAGGCGAGCGGAACCCTGAGTCTCCAGAGGCCGCTCGCAGAGGGCCCCCCAACCGTCGCCGTCGGGCCCCTCCTCTCGAAAGGGGGGTCCAATCCCCTTCCTGAATGCCATCGCAATCCCTACATTCCCTCGCACCTCCAGAGCGGGACTCTCGCCTCTCCTGAGGTTCGAGAAGAGGCCCCAAGGGGCCAGTTCCGGCCGCAAGACCAAAGGTCCCCGAGGAACCCCCATCGGCAAGCGAGTCCAGTTCCCTGGACGTGAGGCGAGGGGAAGCCCAGCAGCCCCTGGCGATGTCAAAGGAGGCCTGGACTTCTCAGAGGCAACAAGAGAGGCTCCCCGAGGCGCCACGCCCCCGATTCAAAGAGGCCACCCCCGCTTCCCCCTGCGCCGCGCGGAAAAGCACGACCTTCGCCCCTGCATTCGAGGGGAAGCCCGATTGCCCTTGGCTGTGACCGGAGAGAAAGGCTGAGTCCCCTCGACTCCCTGGAGGCCACCCCACAGGTGCCAGTTATACCTGTCACCTCCCCCCCTCCGGGGACCCCCGAGGGTCCGAGAAGCTCTATGCCTGAACGCGGAAACCAGGGCGCTGCAGCGCCTCTCTGGCGAATCCCGAGGCTGCTGAGGCCCCTGTGCCGCTCAGGAAAGGAGGCATGGCGATCCCCGCTGGGCTAATGGAGGGGGGAGAATGCCAGTGTACACGCCGCAACTCTGAGGACGCACCGCCGCAAGTCCGAGAACACCCCCCGAGAGGCCACGCCCATCGATAGAGGGTGGAGGCGCTTTTCCTCCCTTGCAGTAGGGGCATGGAGAGACCATGCCCCGGCCCCTGATTTCCGGCGCCGAACGGGGCTTGACTCCTTGCGGGGGACGCCAGTCGGACGACCCGAAGATCGCCCGCCAACTGCCAATGAAAGTGGGGCTTCCCGCCACACCGGGAGGGGTCCCCCGGGCCCCCGTCCTCCTTGCGAGACGGGGCCTTTGGAAGAGGCAGCGACGCGAGAAGCCATCCTGCCTATCGCTGGCGGCCTGCAACGGAGGCTGGGACTCCCTCCGGGGATCCCCCAGAGGTCCTGGGAAACGCGTGTCCCACAGGCTGGAGCGGAAACCTCAGTCCCCTGAGGCCGGCTCATCCGACGGGGGCATCTCGCGTCGCTGAGTCGGCCCCTTCCTCTCGAAAGGGGGGGTCCAACCCCTTCCTGAATGCCCATCGCCGATCCCCTACATTCCCTCGCACTTCCAGAGAGCGGGACTCTCACGCCTCTCCTGAGTTCGGAAAAGGCCCCAAGGGGCCAGTTCCGGCCGCAAGACCAAAGGTCCCCGAGGAAGTCCCCAGAGGCAAAGCGGAGTCCATTTCCCTGGGACGTGAGGCGAGGGGGAAGGCCAAGCATGCCCTGGCGGATGTCATAGGATGCCTTGGACTATTCTCGGCAACAAGAGAGGCTCCCCGAGGCGCCTCGCCCCCGATTCAGAGAGGCCACCCCCGCTTCCCCCAGATCCGTGCGGAAAAGCACGACCTACGCCCCTGCATTCGAGGAACGGCCCGCTTGCCCTTGGGCTGTTGACCGGAGAGAAAGGCTGAGTCCCCTCGACTCCCTGGAAGGCCATGGCCCACATGTGCCGAGTAATTACCTGGCCCTTGATCCCTCGGAGACCCCGAGGGTCCTAGCTCCTGTGCCTAAGGCGGACCCAGGCTCTGCGCCCCTTCTGAGAATCCCGAAGCTATACTCGGGACCCTCTCCGCTAGCGAAAGGAGGCATGGCCGACCCCCGCTGGGCTAACGGGGAGAGACGGGCCGGGGTTACCCGCCGCAAACTCGAGAATGCACCCGCCGAAAGTCGAGAACACCCCCGAGAGGCCACGCCCATGGATAGGGATGTAAGGCGCTTTTCCCTTGCAGGGGACGGGAGCATTCCCCGGGCACGCTGTTCCGGTCTCCGAACGGGGCTTAACTCCATGCAGGCGATCCAGGTGTTCCCCCGAGATCCCCGGGCCAACCTGCCAAGGGAAAGCGGGGCTTTCCCGAAACACCGCTGAGGGATCCCCAAGGGCCCCCCTGGCAGCGAGACGGGGCCCTTGGGATCTGCAGCGCCGTCAGAAGGGAGAGACCTCCTGCCTTCTCTCTGGCGCCTGCAAACGGAGGCTGGACTCCCTCTAGGCGCCCCCAGAGGTTCCCTGGGATACATAGCCCGTGTCCACAGTGCGAGCGGAACCCTGAGTCTCCAGAGGCCGCTCAAGCGAGGGGCCCCCCGTCGCCGTCGGTCGCCCCTCCTCTCGAAAGGGGGGTCCAATCCCCTTCCTGAATGCCATCGCAATCCCTACATTCCCTCGCACCTTCCAGAGCGGGACTCTCGCCTCTCCTGAGGTTCGAGAAGAGGCCCCAAGGGGCCAGTTCCGGCCGCAAGACCAAATGTCCCCGAGGAACCCCCATCGGCAAGCGAGTCCAGGTTCCCTGGACGTGAGGCGAAGGGAAAGCCCAGCAGCCCCCTGGCTGGATGTCAAAGGAGGCCTGGAACTTCTCAGAGGCAAATCAGAGAGGCTACCCGAGGCGCCCACGCCCCGCCGATTCAGAGAGGCACCCCCCGCTTCCCCCTGCGCCCGCGCAGGTAAAAGCTCGACCCATCCGACCCTGCATTGAGCGGGGAAGGCACGATTGCGGGTGTGTACGCTTGCTGTGACCACTGGAGGGAGAAAGGCTGAGTCCCCTTCGACTCCCTGGAGGCACACCCCACAGGTGCCCAGTTATACCTGTGTCCATCCCCCCCTCCGGGGAACCCCGAGGG
>JAGTYA010001605.1:0-10020 GCA_024291935.2 Okapia johnstoni
GTGGGCCCTAGGCACTGTGGCCTCTTCCACTGAATTTCCAGGTAGCACTTTCCAGCCCCTTGTGATTTTCAGCCAAAGACAGCCTGGCAGGGTCTCTTCCTTAGAGTCATAAAAGGTAGCCAAAGGGAGTGCTAAATCAGGCTTCCGTGGTGCAAGAGGTGTTTGGCTGTTAAGAAGCCAAACTAATGGGTCTGCTCCCAGGGCCTGAGTTTCCCAGTCAGAACAGACCTAGTATCTAGAGCTCTCTGCTACAGAGCACATATGGGGCAATAGCTCTGAGGAGTGTTCCTTGAGGTTCCCTGGCTTGGGGAAGCCCTACCCGGGCGGTGGGGCCTAGGCACTGTGTCCTCTTCCACAGACTTTCCAGGTAGCACATTCCAGTCACTTCTGATTTTCAGCCAAAGGCAGCCTGGCAGGGTCTCTTCCTTAGAGACATAAAAGATAGCCCAAGGGAGTGTTTATTCAAGCTTCCCTGGTGGAAGAAGTGTTTGTCTGTTAAGAAGCCACAGCAATGGGTCTGCTCCCAGGGCCTCAGTTTCCCAGTCAGAACAGCCTTAGTAATCTCCAGAGCTCTCTGCTACAGAGCACACACGGGGCAATAGCTCTGAGGAGTGTTCCTTGAGGTTCCCTTGCTTGGGGAAGCCCTACCCGGGCGGTGGGGCCTAGGCACTGTGGCTTCTTCCACTGACTTTCCAGGTAGCACTGTCCAACCCCTTGTGATTTTCAGCCAAAGGCAGCCTGGCAGGGTCTCTTCCTTAGAGTCATAAAAGGTAGCCCAAGGGAGTGCTTATTCAATCTTCCCTGGTGCAAGAGGTGTTTGTCTGTGAAGAAGCCACAACAATGGGTCTGCTCCCAGGGCCTCAGGTTCCCAGTCAGAACAGACCTAGTCACAAGAGCTCTCTGCTAAAGAGCACAAAGGGGGCATTAGCTCTGAGGAGTGTTTCTTGAGATTCCCTGTCTTGGGAAAGCCCTACCCGGGCGGTGGGGCCTAGGCACTGTGGACTCTTCCACTGACTTTCCAGGTATCACTTCCCAGCCCCTTGTGATTTTCAGCCAGATGCAGCCTTGCAGGGTCTCTTCCTTAGAGTCAAAAAAGGTAGCCCAAGGGACTGCTTATTCAGTCTTCCCTGGTGCAAGAGGTGTTTGGCTGTGAAGACGCCAGAACAATGGCTCTGCTCCAGGGCCTCAGTTTCCCAGTCAGAACAGACCTAGTCTCCAGAGCTCTCTGCTACAGAGCAGACATGGGGAAAAAGCTCTGAGGAGGGTCCTTCACGTTCCAGGGCACTGTCGAAGCCCCTACCTGGGCTTTGGAGCCTAGGCACTGTGGCCTCTTTCACTGACTTTCCAGGTATCACTTCCCAGCCCCTTGTGATTTTCAGCCAGATGCAGCCTTGCAGGGTCTCTTCCTTAGAGTCAAAAAAGGTAGCCCAAGGGACTGCTTATTCAGTCTTCCCTGGTGCAAGAGGTGTTTGGCTGTGAAGACGCCAGAACAATGGCTCTGCTCCCAGGGCCTCAGTTTCCCAGTCAGAACAGACCTAGTCTCCAGAGCTCTCTGCTACAGAGCAGACATGGGGAAAAAGCTCTGAGGAGGGTTCCTTGAGGTTCCAGGGCACTTGTCGAAGCCTTACCCGGGTGCTGGGGCCTAGGCACTGTGGCCTCTTTCACTGACTTTCCAGGTATCACTTCCCAGCCCCTTGTGATTTTCAGCCAGATGCAGCCTTGCAGGGTCTCTTCCTTAGAGTCAAAAAAGGTAGCCCAAGGGACTGCTTATTCAGTCTTCCCTGGTGCAAGAGGTGTTTGGCTGTGAAGACGCCAGAACAATGGCTCTGCTCCCAGGGCCTCAGTTTCCCAGTCAGAACAGACCTAGTCTCCAGAGCTCTCTGCTACAGAGCAGACATGGGGAAAAAATAGCTCTGTGGAGGGTTCCTTCACGTTCCAGGGCACTGTCGAAGCCTTACCTGGGCTTTGGAGCCTAGGCACTGTGGCCTCTTTCACTGACTTTCCAGGTATCACTTCCCAGCCCCTTGTGATTTTCAGCCAGATGCAGCCTTGCAGGGTCTCTTCCTTAGAGTCAAAAAAAGGTAGCCCAAGGGACTGCTTATTCAGTCTTCCCTGGTGCAAGAGGTGTTTGGCTGTGAAGACGCCAGAACAATGGCTCTGCTCCCAGGGCCTCAGTTTCCCAGTCAGAACAGACCTAGTCTCCAGAGCTCTCTGATACAGAGCAGACATGGGGAAAAAGCGCTGTGGAGGGTGCCTTCACGTTCCAGGGCACTGTCGAAGCCTTACCTGGGCTTTGGAGCCTAGGCACTGTGGCCTCTTTCACTGACTTTCCAGGTATCACTTCCCAGCCCCTTGTGATTTTCAGCCAGATGCAGCCTTGCAGGGTCTCTTCCTTAGAGTCAAAAAAGGTAGCCCAAGGGACTGCTTATTCAGTCTTCCCTGGTGCAAGAGGTGTTTGGCTGTGAAGACCCAGAACAATGGCTCTGCTCCCAGGGCCTCAGTTTCCCAGTCAGAACAGACCTAGTCTCCAGAGCTCTCTGCTACAGAGCAGACATGGGGAAAATAGCTCTGAGGAGGGTTCCTTGAGGCTCCCTGCCTTGGGGAAGCCCTACCGGGGGTGCTGGGGCCTAGGCACTGTGGCCTCTTTCACTGACTTTCCAGGTATCACTTCCCAGCCCCTTGTGATTTTCAGCCAGATGCAGCCTTGCAGGGTCTCTTCCTTAGAGTCAAAAAAGGTAGCCCAAGGGACTGCTTATTCAGTCTTCCCTGGTGCAAGAGGTGTTTGGCTGTGAAGACGCCAGAACAATGGCTCTGCTCCCAGGGCCTCAGTTTCCCAGTCAGAACAGACCTAGTCTCCAGAGCTCTCTACTACAGAGCAGACATGGGGAAATAGCTCTGAGGAGGGTTCCTTGAGGCTCCAGGGCCTTGTCGAAGCCCTACCTGGGGTGCTGGGGCCTAGGCACTGTGGCCTCTTTCACTGACTTTCCAGGTATCACTTCCCAGCCCCCCTTGTGATTTTCAGCCAGATGCAGCCTTGCAGGGTCTCTTCCTTAGAGTCAAAAAAAAAGGTAGCCCAAGGGACTGCTTATTCAGTCTTCCCTGGTGCAAGAGGTGTTTGGCTGTGAAGACGCCAGAACAATGGCTCTGCTCCCAGGGCCTCAGTTTTTCCCAGTCAGAACAGACCTAGTCTCCAGAGCTCTCTGCTACAGAGCAGACATGGGGAAATAGCTCTGAGGAGGGTTCCTTGAGGCTCCCTGCTTGGGGAAGCCCTACCCGGGGCTGGGGAAGCTTTCTACTTTCCAGGTATGCTTCCCAGCCCCTTGGGCAGAGGCAGCCTGTGGTCTCTTCTTAGAGTCAAAAAAGGTTTCCAGGGGTATTCAGTCTTCCTGGTGCAGCCCCTTGCCAGAACAATGGCTTTCACAGATGAACAGACCTAGTCTCCAGAGCTCTCTGCTACAGAGCAGACATGGGGTAGCTCTGAGGAGGGTTCCTTCAGCTCCAGGGCCTTGTGAAGCCTTTTTCAGCCTAGGCACTGTGGCCTCTTTCACTGACTTTCCAGGTATCACTTCCCAGCCCCTTGTGATTTTCAGCCAGATGCAGCCTTGCAGGGTCTCTTCCTTAGAGTCAAAAAAAGGTAGCCCAAGGGACTGCTTATTCAGTCTTCCCTGGTGCAAGAGGTGTTTGGCTGTGAAGACGCCAGAACAATGGCTCTGCTCCCAGGGCCTCAGTTTCCCAGTCAGAACAGACCTAGTCTCCAGAGCTCTCTGCTACAGAGCAGACATGGGGAAAAAGCGCTGTGGAGGGTGCCTTCACGTTCCAGGGCACTGTCGAAGCCTTACCTGGGCTTTGGAGCCTAGGCACTGTGGCCTCTTTCACTGACTTTCCAGGTATCACTTCCCAGCCCCTTGTGATTTTCAGCCAGATGCAGCCTTGCAGGGTCTCTTCCTTAGAGTCAAAAAAGGTAGCCCAAGGGACTGCTTATTCAGTCTTCCCTGGTGCAAGAGGTGTTTTGGCTGTGAAGACGCCAGAACAATGGCTCTGCTCCCAGGGCCTCAGTTTCCCAGTCAGAACAGACCTAGTCTCCAGAGCTCTCTGCTACAGAGCAGACATGGGGAAAAAGCTCTGTGGAGGGTGCCTTCAGGTTCCAGGGCACTGGGGAAAGCCTTACCTGGGCTTTGGAGCCTAGGCACTGTGGCCTCTTTCACTGACTTTCCAGGTATCACTTCCCAGCCCCTTGTGATTTTCAGCCAGATGCAGCCTTGCAGGGTCTCTTCCTTAGAGTCAAAAAAGGTAGCCCAAGGGACTGCTTATTCAGTCTTCCCTGGTGCAAGAGGTGTTTGGCTGTGAAGACGCCAGAACAATGGCTCTGCTCCCAGGGCCTCAGTTTCCCAGTCAGAACAGACCTAGTCTCCAGAGCTCTCTGCTACAGAGCAGACATGGGGAAATAGCGCTGTGGAGGGTGCCTTCACGTTCCAGGGCACTGTCGAAGCCTTACCCGGGGCTTTGGGAGCCTAGGCACTGTGGCCTCTTTCACTGACTTTCCAGGTATCACTTCCCAGCCCCTTGTGATTTTCAGCCAGATGCAGCCTTGCAGGGTCTCTTCCTTAGAGTCAAAAAAGGTAGCCCAAGGGACTGCTTATTCAGTCTTCCCTGGTGCAAGAGGTGTTTGGCTGTGAAGACGCCAGAACAATGGCTCTGCTCCCAGGGCCTCAGTTTCCCAGTCAGAACAGACCTAGTCTCCAGAGCTCTCTGCTACAGAGCAGACATGGGGAAAAAAGCGCTGTGGAGGGTGCCTTCACGTTCCAGGGCACTGTCGAAGCCTTACCTGGGCTTTGGAGCCTAGGCACTGTGGCCTCTTTCACTGACTTTCCAGGTATCACTTCCCAGCCCCTTGTGATTTTCAGCCAGATGCAGCCTTGCAGGGTCTCTTCCTTAGAGTCAAAAAAGGTAGCCCAAGGGACTGCTTATTCAGTCTTCCCTGGTGCAAGAGGTGTTTGGCTGTGAAGACGCCAGAACAATGGCTCTGCTCCCAGGGCCTCAGTTTCCCAGTCAGAACAGACCTAGTCTCCAGAGCTCTCTGCTACAGAGCAGACATGGGGAAAAAGCTCTGTGGAGGGTGCCTTCACGTTCCAGGGCACTTGGTCGAAGCCTTACCTGGGCTTTGCTGGAGCCTAGGCACTGTGGCCTCTTTCACTGACTTTCCAGGTATCACTTCCCAGCCCCTTGTGATTTCATTTTCAGCCAGATGCAGCCTTGCAGGGTCTCTTCCTTAGAGTCAAAAAAGGTAGCCCAAGGGACTGCTTATTCAGTCTTCCCTGGTGCAAGAGGTGTTTGGCTGTGAAGACGCCAGAACAATGGCTCTGCTCCCAGGGCCTCAGTTTCCCAGTCAGAACAGACCTAGTCTCCAGAGCACTCTGCTACAGAGCAGACATGGGGAAAAAGCGCTGAGGAGGGTTCCTTGAGGCTTCCTGCCTTGGGTCGAAGCCCTACCTGGGTGCTGGGGCCTAGGCACTGTGGCCTCTTTCACTGACTTTCCAGGTATCACTTCCCCAGCCCCTTGTGATTTTCAGCCAGATGCAGCCTTGCAGGGTCTCTTCCTTAGAGTCAAAAAAAGGTAGCCCAAGGGACTGCTTATTCAGTCTTCCCTGGTGCAAGAGGTGTTTGGCTGTGAAGACGCCAGAACAATGGCTCTGCTCCCAGGGCCTCAGTTTCCCAGTCAGAACAGACCTAGTCTCCAGAGCTCTCTGCTACAGAGCAGACATGGGGAAAAAGCGCTGTGGAGGGTGCCTTCACGTTCCAGGGCACTGTCGAAGCCTTACCTGGGCTTTGGAGCCTAGGCACTGTGGCCTCTTTCACTGACTTTCCAGGTATCACTTCCCAGCCCCTTGTGATTTTCAGCCAGATGCAGCCTTGCAGGGTCTCTTCCTTAGAGTCAAAAAAAGGTAGCCCAAGGGACTGCTTATTCAGTCTTCCCTGGTGCAAGAGGTGTTTGGCTGTGAAGACGCCAGAACAATGGCTCTGCTCCCAGGGCCTCAGTTTCCCAGTCAGAACAGACCTAGTCTCCAGAGCTCTCTGCTACAGAGCAGACATGGGAAAAAGCTCTGCTGTGGAGGGTGCCTTGAGGTTCCAGGGCACTTGGGAAGCCTTACCCGGGGCTTTTGGGGCCTAGGCACTGTGGCCTCTTTCACTGACTTTCCAGGTATCACTTCCCAGCCCCTTGTGATTTTCAGCCAGATGCAGCCTTGCAGGGTCTCTTCCTTAGAGTCAAAAAAAAGGTAGCCCAAGGGACTGCTTATTCAGTCTTCCCTGGTGCAAGAGGTGTTTGGCTGTGAAGACGCCAGAACAATGGCTCTGCTCCCAGGGCCTCAGTTTCCCAGTCAGAACAGACCTAGTCTCCAGAGCTCTCTGCTACAGAGCAGACATGGGGAAAAAAGCTCTGAGGAGGGTTCCTTCACGTTCCAGGGCACTGTGGGGAAGCCCTTACCTGGGCTTTGGAGCCTAGGCACTGTGGCCTCTTTCACTGACTTTCCAGGTATCACTTCCCAGCCCCTTGTGATTTTCAGCCAGATGCAGCCTTGCAGGGTCTCTTCCTTAGAGTCAAAAAAAGGTAGCCCAAGGGACTGCTTATTCAGTCTTCCCTGGTGCAAGAGGTGTTTGGCTGTGAAGACGCCAGAACAATGGCTCTGCTCCCAGGGCCTCAGTTTCCCAGTCAGAACAGACCTAGTCTCCAGAGCTCTCTGCTACAGAGCAGACATGGGGAAAAAGCTCTGTGGAGGGTGCCTTCACGTTCCAGGGCACTTGTCGAAGCCTTACCTGGGCTTTGGAGCCTAGGCACTGTGGCCTCTTTCACTGACTTTCCAGGTATCACTTCCCAGCCCCTTGTGATTTTCAGCCAGATGCAGCCTTGCAGGGTCTCTTCCTTAGAGTCAAAAAAGGTAGCCCAAGGGACTGCTTATTCAGTCTTCCCTGGTGCAAGAGGTGTTTGGCTGTGAAGACGCCAGAACAATGGCTCTGCTCCCAGGGCCTCAGTTTCCCAGTCAGAACAGACCTAGTCTCCAGAGCTCTCTGCTACAGAGCAGACATGGGGAAATAGCGCTGTGGAGGGTGCCTTTGAGGCAGGGCACTGTCGAAGCCTTACCCTGGGCTTTGGGGCCTAGGCACTGCACTGTGGCCTCTTTCACTGACTTTTCCAGGTATCACTTCCCAGCCCCTTGTGATTTTCAGCCAGATGCAGCCTTGCAGGGTCTCTTCCTTAGAGTCAAAAAAGGTAGCCCAAGGGACTGCTTATTCAGTCTTCCCTGGTGCAAGAGGTGTTTGGCTGTGAAGACGCCAGAACAATGGCTCTGCTCCCAGGGCCTCAGTTTCCCAGTCAGAACAGACCTAGTCTCCAGAGCTCTCTGCTACAGAGCAGACATGGGGAAAATAGCTCTGTGGAGGGTTCCTTCACGTTCCTGGCACTGGGGAAGCCTTACCTGGGCTTTGGAGCCTAGGCACTGTGGCCTCTTTCACTGACTTTCCAGGTATCACTTCCCAGCCCCTTGTGATTTTCAGCCAGATGCAGCCTTGCAGGGTCTCTTCCTTAGAGTCAAAAAAGGTAGCCCAAGGGACTGCTTATTCAGTCTTCCCTGGTGCAAGAGGTGTTTGGCTGTGAAGACGCCAGAACAATGGCTCTGCTCCCAGGGCCTCAGTTTTTCCCAGTCAGAACAGACCTAGTCTCCAGAGCTCTCTGCTACAGAGCAGACATGGGGAAAAAGCGCTGTGGAGGGGTGCCTTCACGTTCCAGGGCACTGTCGAAGCCCTTACCTGGGCTTTGGAGCCTAGGCACTGTGGCCTCTTTTCACTGACTTTCCAGGTATCACTTCCCAGCCCCTTGTGATTTTCAGCCAGATGCAGCCTTGCAGGGTCTCTTCCTTAGAGTCAAAAAAGGTAGCCCAAGGGACTGCTTATTCAGTCTTCCCTGGTGCAAGAGGTGTTTGGCTGTGAAGACGCCAGAACAATGGCTCTGCTCCCAGGGCCTCAGTTTCCCAGTCAGAACAGACCTAGTCTCCAGAGCTCTCTGCTACAGAGCAGACATGGGGAAATAGCTCTGAGGGAGGGTGCCTTGAGGTTCCAGGGCACTGTCGAAGCCTTACCTGGGCTTTGGAGCCTAGGCACTGTGGCCTCTTTCACTGACTTTCCAGGTATCACTTCCCAGCCCCTTGTGATTTTCAGCCAGATGCAGCCTTGCAGGGTCTCTTCCTTAGAGTCAAAAAAAAGGTAGCCCAAGGGACTGCTTATTCAGTCTTCCCTGGTGCAAGAGGTGTTTGGCTGTGAAGACGCCAGAACAATGGCTCTGCTCCCAGGGCCTCAGTTTCCCAGTCAGAACAGACCTAGTCTCCAGAGCTCTCTGCTACAGAGCAGACATGGGGAAAAAGCGCTGTGGAGGGTGCCTTCACGTTCCAGGGCACTGTCGAAGCCTTACCTGGGCTTTGGAGCCTAGGCACTGTGGCCTCTTTCACTGACTTTCCAGGTATCACTTCCCAGCCCCTTGTGATTTTCAGCCAGATGCAGCCTTGCAGGGTCTCTTCCTTAGAGTCAAAAAAGGTAGCCCAAGGGACTGCTTATTCAGTCTTCCCTGGTGCAAGAGGTGTTTGGCTGTGAAAGACGCCAGAACAATGGCTCTGCTCCCAGGGCCTCAGTTTCCCAGTCAGAACAGACCTAGTCTCCAGAGCTCTCTGCTACAGAGCAGACATGGGGAAATAGCGCTGTGGAGGGTGCCTTCACGTTCCAGGGCACTGTCGAAGCCTTACCTGGGCTTTGGAGCCTAGGCACTGTGGCCTCTTTCACTGACTTTCCAGGTATCACTTCCCAGCCCCTTGTGATTTTCAGCCAGATGCAGCCTTGCAGGGTCTCTTCCTTAGAGTCAAAAAAGGTAGCCCAAGGGACTGCTTATTCAGTCTTCCCTGGTGCAAGAGGTGTTTGGCTGTGAAGACGCCAGAACAATGGCTCTGCTCCCAGGGCCTCAGTTTCCCAGTCAGAACAGACCTAGTCTCCAGAGCTCTCTGCTACAGAGCAGACATGGGGAAAAAGCGCTGTGGAGGGTGCCTTCACGTTCCCAGGGCACTGTCGAAGCCTTACCCGGGGCTTTGGAGCCTAGGCACTGTGGCCTCTTTCACTGACTTTCCAGGTATCACTTCCCAGCCCCTTGTGATTTTCAGCCAGATGCAGCCTTGCAGGGTCTCTTCCTTAGAGTCAAAAAAGGTAGCCCAAGGGACTGCTTATTCAGTCTTCCCTGGTGCAAGAGGTGTTTGGCTGTGAAGACGCCAGAACAATGGCTCTGCTCCCAGGGCCTCAGTTTCCCAGTCAGAACAGACCTAGTCTCCAGAGCTCTCTGCTACAGAGCAGACATGGGGAAAAAGCGCTGAGGAGGGTTCCTTCACGCTCCAGGGCTTGGGGAAAGCCTTACTGGGCTTTGGGGCCTAGGCACTGTGGCCTCTTTCACTGACTTTCCAGGTATCACTTCCCAGCCCCTTGTGATTTTCAGCCAGATGCAGCCTTGCAGGGTCTCTTCCTTAGAGTCAAAAAAAGGTAGCCCAAGGGACTGCTTATTCAGTCTTCCCTGGTGCAAGAGGTGTTTGGCTGTGAAGACGCCAGAACAATGGCTCTCTGCTCCCAGGGCCTCAGTTTCCCAGTCAGAACAGACCTAGTCTCCAGAGCTCTCTGCTACAGAGCAGACATGGGGAAAAAGCGCTGTGGAGGGTGCCTTCACGTTCCAGGGCCTTGGGGAAGCCTTACCCTGGTGCTTTGGAGCCTAGGCACTGTGGCCTCTTTCACTGACTTTCCAGGTATCACTTCCCAGCCCCTTGTGATTTTCAGCCAGATGCAGCCTTGCAGGGTCTCTTCCTTAGAGTCAAAAAAGGTAGCCCAAGGGATGCTTATTCAGTCTTCCCTGGTGCAAGAGGTGTTTGGCTGTGAAGACGCCAGAACAATGGCTCTGCTCCCAGGGCCTCTGGCTCTCTGTTCACTGGACTTTCCAGGTAT
>JAGTYA010001606.1:0-10005 GCA_024291935.2 Okapia johnstoni
TGCGAGACGGGGCCCTTGGGATCTGCAGCGACGCGAGAGCCGTCCTGCCTTCTCTCTGGCGCTGCAACGGAGGCTGGACTCCCTCTAGGCGCCCCCAGAGGTTCCCTGGGATACCCGTGTCCACAGGCGAGCGGAACCCTGAGTCTCCAGAGGCCGCTCGCGAGGGGCCCCCCGTCGCCGTCGGCCCCTCCTCTCGAAAGGGGGGTCCAATCCCCTTCCTGAATGCCATCGCAATCCCTACATTCCCTCGCACCTCCAGAGCGGGACTCTCGCCTCTCCTGAGGTTCGAGAAGAGCCCCCCAAGGGGGCCAGTTCCGGCCGCAAGACCAAAGGTCCCCGAGGAACCCCCATCGGCAAGCGAGTCCAGTTCCCTGGACGTGAGGCGAGGGGAAGCCCAGCAGCCCCTGGCGATGTCCAAAGGAGGCCTGGACTCTCTCAGAGGCAACAAGAGAGGCTCCCCGAGGCGCCACGCCCCCGATTCAGAGAGGCCACCCCCGCTTCCCCCTGCGCCGCGCGGAAAAGCACGACCTTCGCCCCTGCATTCGAGGGGAAGCCCGATTGCCCTTGGCTGTGACCGGAGAGAAAGGCTGAGTCCCCTCGACTCCCTGGAGGCCACCCACAGGTGCCAGTTATACCTGTCCCCTCCCCCCCTCCGGGGACCCCCGAGGGTCCTAGCTCCATGGCCTGACGCGGACCCCAGGGCGCTGCAGCGCCTCCTGGCGAATCCCGAGGCTGCTCGGGCCCCTGTCCGCTCGAAAGGAGGCATGGCGACCCCGCTGGGCTAACGGGGGAGACGGGCCGGGGTACCCGCCGCAACTCGAGAATGCACCGCCGCAAGTCGAGAACACCCCCGTGAGGCCACGCCCATAGAGGGAGGAGGCGCTTTTCCCTTGCAGGGCATGGAGAGCATGCCCCGGCACCTGTTCCGGCGCCGAACGGGGCTTGACTCCTTGCGGGCGACTCCAGGTGTCCCCCGAGATCCCCGGGCCAACCTGCCAAGAAAGCGGGGCTTCCCGCCACACCGCGAGGGCGTCCCCCGGGCCCCCCTCCTTGCGAGACGGGGCCCTTGGGATCTGCAGCGACGCGAGAGCCGTCCTGCCTTCTCTCTGGCGCTGCAACGGAGGCTGGACTCCCTCTAGGCGCCCCCAGAGGTTCCCTGGGATACCCGTGTCCACAGGCGAGCGGAACCTGAGTCTCCAGAGGCCGCTCGCGAGGGGCCCCCCGTCGCCGTCGGCCCCTCCTCTCGAAAGGGGGGTCCAATCCCCTTCCTGAATGCCATCGCAATCCCTACATTCCCTCGCACCTCCAGAGCGGGACTCTCGCCTCTCCTGAGGTTCGAGAAGAGGCCCCAAGGGGCCAGTTCCGGCCGCAAGACCAAAGGTCCCCGAGGAACCCCCATCGGCAAGCGAGTCCAGTTCCCTGGACGTGAGGCGAGGGGAAGCCCAGCAGCCCCTGGCGATGTCAAAGGAGGCCTGGACTTCTCAGAGGCAACAAGAGAGGCTCCCCGAGGCGCCACGCCCCCGATTCAGAGAGCCACCCCCGCTTCCCCCTGCGCCGCGCGGAAAAGCACGACCTTCGCCCCTGCATTCGAGGGGAAGCCCGATTGCCCTTGGCTGTGACCGGAGAGAAAGGCTGAGTCCCCTCGACTCCCTGGAGGCCACCCCACAGGTGCCAGTTATACCTGTCCCCTCCCCCCTCCGGGGACCCCCGAGGGTCCTAGCTCCATGCCTGACGCGGACCCAGGGCGCTGCAGCGCCTCCTGGCGAATCCCGAGGCTGCTCGGGCCCCTGTCCGCTCGAAAGGAGGCATGGGCGACCCCGCTGGGCTAACGGGGGAGACGGGCCGGGGGTACCCGCCGCAACTCGAGAATGCACCGCCGCAAGTCGAGAACACCCCCGTGGGGCCACGCCCATAGAGGGAGGAGGCGCTTTTCCCTTGCAGGGCATGGAGAGCATGCCCCGGCACCTGTTCCGGCGCCGAACGGGGCTTGACTCCTTGCGGGCGACTCCAGGTGTCCCCCGAGATCCCCGGGGCCAACCTGCCAAGAAAGCGGGGCTTCCCGCCACACCGCGAGGGCGTCCCCCGGGCCCCCCTCCTTGCGAGACGGGGCCCTTGGGATCTGCAGCGACGCGAGAGCCGTCCTGCCTTCTCTCTGGCGCTGCAACGGAGGCTGGACTCCCTCTAGGCGCCCCCAGAGGTTCCCTGGGATACCCGTGTCCACAGGCGAGCGGAACCCTGAGTCTCCAGAGGCCGCTCGCGAGGGGCCCCCCGTCGCCGTCGGCCCCTCCTCTCGAAAGGGGGGTCCAATCCCCTTCCTGAATGCCATCGCAATCCCTACATTCCCTCGCACCTCCAGAGCGGGACTCTCGCCTCTCCTGAGGTTCGAGAAGAGGCCCCAAGGGGCCAGTTCCGGCCGCAAGACCAAAGGTCCCCGAGGAACCCCCATCGGCAAGCGAGTCCAGTTCCCTGGACGTGAGGCGAGGGGAAGCCCAGCAGCCCCTGGCGATGTCAAAGGAGGCCTGGACTTCTCAGAGGCAACAAGAGAGGCTCCCCGAGGCGCCACGCCCCCGATTCAGAGAGGCCACCCCCGCTTCCCCCTGCGCCGCGCGGAAAAGCACGACCTTCGCCCCTGCATTCGAGGGGAAGCCCGATTGCCCTTGGCTGTGACCGAGAGAGAAAGGCTGAGTCCCCTCGACTCCCTGGAGGCCACCCCACAGGTGCCAGTTATACCTGTCCCCTCCCCCCCTCCGGGGACCCCGAGGGTCCTAGCTCCATGCCTGACGCGGACCCAGGGCGCTGCAGCGCCTCCTGGCGAATCCCGAGGCTGCTCGGGCCCCTGTCCGCTCGAAAGGAGGCATGGCGACCCCGCTGGGCTAACGGGGGAGACGGGCCGGGGGTACCCGCCGCAACTCGAGAATGCACCGCCGCAAGTCGAGAACACCCCCGTGAGGCCACGCCCATAGAGGGAGGAGGCGCTTTTCCCTTGCAGGGCATGGAGAGCATGCCCCGGCACCTGTTCCGGCGCCGAACGGGGCTTGACTCCTTGCGGGCGACTCCAGGTGTCCCCCGAGATCCCCGGGCCAACCTGCCAAGAAAGCGGGGCTTCCCGCCACACCGCGAGGGCGTCCCCCGGGCCCCCCTCCTTGCGAGACGGGGCCCTTGGGATCTGCAGCGACGCGAGAGCCGTCCTGCCTTCTCTCTGGCGCTGCAACGGAGGCTGGACTCCCTCTAGGCGCCCCCAGAGGTTCCCTGGGATACCCGTGTCCACAGGCGAGCGGAACCCTGAGTCTCCAGAGGCCGCTCGCGAGGGGCCCCCCGTCGCCGTCGGCCCCTCCTCTCGAAAGGGGGGTCCAATCCCCTTCCTGAATGCCATCGCAATCCCTACATTCCCTCGCACCTCCAGAGCGGGACTCTCGCCTCTCCTGAGGTTCGAGAAGAGGCCCCAAGGGGCCAGTTCCGGCCGCAAGACCAAAGGTCCCCGAGGAACCCCCATCGGCAAGCGAGTCCAGTTCCCTGGACGTGAGGCGAGGGGAAGCCCAGCAGCCCCTGGCGATGTCAAAGGAGGCCTGGACTTCTCAGAGGCAACAAGAGAGGCTCCCCGAGGCGCCACGCCCCCGATTCAGAGAGGCCACCCCCGCTTCCCCCTGCGCCGCGCGGAAAAGCACGACCTTCGCCCCTGCATTCGAGGGGAAGCCCGATTGCCCTTGGCTGTGACCGGAGAGAAAGGCTGAGTCCCCTCGACTCCCTGGAGGCCACCCCACAGGTGCCAGTTATACCTGTCCCCTCCCCCCCTCCGGGGACCCCCGAGGGTCCTAGCTCCATGCCTGACGCGGACCCAGGGCGCTGCAGCGCCTCCTGGCGAATCCCGAGGCTGCTCGGGCCCCTGTCCGCTCGAAAGGAGGCATGGCGACCCCGCTGGGCTAACGGGGGAGACGGGCCGGGGTACCCGCCGCAACTCGAGAATGCACCGCCGCAAGTCGAGAACACCCCCGTGAGGCCACGCCCATAGAGGGAGGAGGCGCTTTTCCCTTGCAGGGCATGGAGAGCATGCCCCGGCACCTGTTCCGGCTCCGAACGGGGCTTGACTCCTTGCGGGCGACTCCAGGTGTCCCCCGAGATCCCCGGGCCAACCTGCCAAGAAAGCGGGGCTTCCCGCCACACCGCGAGGGCGTCCCCCGGGCCCCCCTCCTTGCGAGACGGGGCCCTTGGGATCTGCAGCGACGCGAGAGCCGTCCTGCCTTCTCTCTGGCGCTGCAACGGAGGCTGGACTCCCTCTAGGCGCCCCCAGAGGTTCCCTGGGATACCCGTGTCCACAGGCGAGCGGAACCCTGAGTCTCCAGAGGCCGCTCGCGAGGGGCCCCCCGTCGCCGTCGGCCCCTCCTCTCGAAAGGGGGGTCCAATCCCCTTCCTGAATGCCATCGCAATCCCTACAGGGGGGGGGGGGGGGGGGGGGGGGGGGGGGGGGGGGGGGGGGGGGGGGGGGGGGGGGGGGGGGGGGGGGGGGGGGGGGGGGGAAAAGTCACTTCCCTCGCACCTCCAGAGCGGGACTCTCGCCTCTCCTGAGGTTCGAGAAGAGGCCCCAAGGGGCCAGTTCCGGCCGCAAGACCAAAGGTCCCCGAGGAACCCCCATCGGCAAGCGAGTCCAGTTCCCTGGACGTGAGGCGAGGGGAAGCCCAGCAGCCCCTGGCGATGTCAAAGGAGGCCTGGACTTCTCAGAGGCAACAAGAGAGGCTCCCCGAGGCGCCACGCCCCCGATTCAGAGAGGCCACCCCCGCTTCCCCCTGCGCCGCGCGGAAAAGCACGACCTTCGCCCCTGCATTCGAGGGGAAGCCCGATTGCCCTTGGCTGTGACCGGAGAGAAAGGCTGAGTCCCCTCGACTCCCTGGAGGCCACCCCACAGGTGCCAGTTATACCTGTCCCCTCCCCCCCCTCCGGGGACCCCCGAGGGTCCTAGCTCCATGCCTGACGCGGACCCAGGGCGCTGCAGCGCCTCCTGGCGAATCCCGAGGCTGCTCGGGCCCCTGTCCGCTCGAAAGGAGGCATGGCGACCCCGCTGGGCTAACGGGGGGAGACGGGCCGGGGTACCCGCCGCAACTCGAGAATGCACCGCCGCAAGTCGAGAACACCCCCGTGAGGCCACGCCCATAGAGGGAGGAGGCGCTTTTCCCTTGCAGGGCATGGAGAGCATGCCCCGGCACCTGTTCCGGCTCCGAACGGGGCTTGACTCCTTGCGGGCGACTCCAGGTGTCCCCCGAGATCCCCGGGCCAACCTGCCAAGAAAGCGGGGCTTCCCGCCACACCGCGAGGGCGTCCCCCGGGCCCCCCTCCTTGCGAGACGGGGCCCTTGGGATCTGCAGCGACGCGAGAGCCGTCCTGCCTTCTCTCTGGCGCTGCAACGGAGGCTGGACTCCCTCTAGGCGCCCCCAGAGGTTCCCTGGGATACCCGTGTCCACAGGCGAGCGGAACCCTGAGTCTCCAGAGGCCGCTCGCGAGGGGGCCCCCGTCGCCGTCGGCCCCTCCTCTCGAAAGGGGGGTCCAATCCCCTTCCTGAATGCCATCGCAATCCCTACATTCCCTCGCACCTCCAGAGCGGGACTCTCGCCTCTCCTGAGGTTCGAGAAGAGGCCCCAAGGGGCCAGTTCCGGCCGCAAGACCAAAGGTCCCCGAGGAACCCCCATCGGCAAGCGAGTCCAGTTCCCTGGACGTGAGGCGAGGGGAAGCCCAGCAGCCCCTGGCGATGTCAAAGGAGGCCTGGACTTCTCAGAGGCAACAAGAGAGGCTCCCCGAGGCGCCACGCCCCCGATTCAGAGAGGCCACCCCCGCTTCCCCCTGCGCCGCGCGGAAAAGCACGACCTTCGCCCCTGCATTCGAGGGGAAGCCCGATTGCCCTTGGCTGTGACCGGAGAGAAAGGCTGAGTCCCCTCGACTCCCTGGAGGCCACCCCACAGGTGCCAGTTATACCTGTCCCCTCCCCCCCTCCGGGGACCCCCGAGGGTCCTAGCTCCATGCCTGACGCGGACCCAGGGCGCTGCAGCGCCTCCTGGCGAATCCCGAGGCTGCTCGGGCCCCTGTCCGCTCGAAAGGAGGCATGGCGACCCCGCTGGGCTAACGGGGGAGAGACGGGCCGGGGTACCCGCCGCAACTCGAGAATGCACCGCCGCAAGTCGAGAACACCCCCGTGAGGGCCACGCCCATAGAGGGGGAGGAGGCGCTTTTCCCTTGCAGGGCATGGAGAGCATGCCCCGGCACCTGTTCCGGCTCCGAACGGGGCTTGACTCCTTGCGGGCGACTCCAGGTGTCCCCCGAGATCCCCGGGCCAACCTGCCAAGAAAGCGGGGCTTCCCGCCACACCGCGAGGGCGTCCCCCCGGGCCCCCCTCCTTGCGAGACGGGGCCCTTGGGATCTGCAGCGACGCGAGAGCCGTCCTGCCTTCTCTCTGGCGCTGCAACGGAGGCTGGACTCCTTCTAGGCGCCCCCAGAGGTTCCCTGGGATACCCCTGTCCATAGGCGAGCGGAACACTGAGTCTCCAGAGGCCGCTCGCGAGGGGGCCCCCCCGTCGCCGTCGGCCCCTCCTCTCGAAAGGGGGGGTCCAATCCCCTTCCTGAATGCCATCGCAATCCCTACATTCCCTCGCACCTCCAGAGCGGGACTCTCGCCCTCTCCTGAGGTTCGAGAAGAGGCCCCAAGGGCCAGTTCCGGCCGCAAGACCAAAGGTCCCCGAGGAACCCCCATCGGCAAGCGAGTCCAGTTCCCTGGACGTGAGGCGAGGGGAAAGCCCAGCAGCCCCTGGCGATGTCAAAGGAGGCCTGGACTTCTCAGAGGCAACAAGAGAGGCTCCCCGAGGCGCGCCACGCCCCCGATTCAGAGAGGCCACCCCCCCGCTTCCCCCCCTGCGCCGCGCGGAAAAGCACACGACCTTCGCCCCTGCATTCGAGGGGAAGCCCGATTTGCCCTTGGCTGTGACCGGAGAGAAAGGCTGAGTCCCCTCGACTCCCTGGAGGCCCACCCCACAGGTGCCAGTTATACCTGTCCCCTCCCCCCCCTCCGGGGACCCCCGAGGGTCCAAGCTCCATGCCTGACGCGGACCCAGGGCACTGCAGCGCCTCCTGGCGAATCCCGAGGCTGCTCGGGCCCCTGTCCGCTCGAAAGGAGGCATGGCGACCCCGCTGGGCTAACGGGGGAGACGGGCCGGGGTACCCGCCGCAACTCGAGAATGCACCGCCGCAAGTCGAGAACACCCCCGTGAGGCCACGCCCATAGAGGGAGGAGGCGCTTTTCCCTTGCAGGGCATGGAGAGAGGCATGCCCCGGCAACCTGTTCCGGCTCCGAACGGGGCTTGACTCCTTGCGGGCGACTCCAGGTGTCCCCCGAGATCCCCGGGCCAACCTGCCAAGAAAGCGGGGCTTCCCGCCACACACCGCGAGGGCGTCCCCCGGGCCCCCCCTCCTTGCGAGACGGGGCCCTTGGGATCTGCAGCGACGCGAGAGCCGTCCTGCCTTCTCTCTGGCGCTGCAACGGAGGCTGGACTCCCTCTAGGCGCCCCCAGAGGTTCCCTGGGATACCCGTGTCCACAGGCGAGCGGAACCCTGAGTCTCCAGAGGCCGCTCGCGAGGGGCCCCCCGTCGCCGTCGGCCCCTCCTCTCGAAAGGGGGGTCCAATCCCCTTCCTGAATGCCATCGCAATCCCTACATTCCCTCGCACCTCCAGAGCGGGACTCTCGCCTCTCCTGAGGTTCGAGAAGAGGCCCCAAGGGGCCAGTTCCGGCCGCAAGACCAAAGGTCCCCGAGGAACCCCCATCGGCAAAGCGAGTCCAGTTCCCTGGACGTGAGGGCGAGGGGGAAGCCCAGCAGCCCCTGGCGATGTCAAAGGAGGCCTGGACTTCTCAGAGGCAACAAGAGAGGCTCCCCGAGGCGCCACGCCCCCGATTCAGAGAGGCCACCCCCGCTTCCCCCTGCGCCGCGCGGAAAAAGCACGACCTTCGCCCCTGCATTCGAGGGGAAGCCCGATTGCCCTTGGCTGTGACCGGAGAGAAAGGCTGAGTCCCCTCGACTCCCTGGAGGCCACCCCACAGGTGCCAGTTATACCTGTCCCCTCCCCCCCTCCGGGGACCCCCGAGGGTCCTAGCTCCATGCCTGACGCGGACCCAGGGCGCTGCAGCGCCTCCTGGCGAATCCCGAGGCTGCTCGGGCCCCTGTCCGCTCGAAAGGAGGCATGGCGACCCCGCTGGGCTAACGGGGGGAGACGGGCCGGGGTACCCGCCGCAACTCGAGAATGCACCGCCGCAAGTCGAGAACACCCCCGTGAGGCCACGCCCATAGAGGGAGGAGGCGCTTTTCCCTTGCAGGGCATGGAGAGCATGCCCCCGGCACCTGTTCCGGCTCCGAACGGGGCTTGACTCCTTGCGGGCGACTCCAGGTGTCCCCCGAGATCCCCGGGCCAACCTGCCAAGAAAGCGGGGCTTCCCGCCACACCGCGAGGGCGTCCCCCGGGCCCCCCTCCTTGCGAGACGGGGCCCTTGGGATCTGCAGCGACGCGAGAGCCGTCCTGCCTTCTCTCTGGCGCTGCAACGGAGGCTGGACTCCCTCTAGGCGCCCCCAGAGGTTCCCTGGGATACCCGTGTCCACAGGCGAGCGGAACCCTGAGTCTCCAGAGGCCGCTCGCGAGGGGCCCCCCGTCGCCGTCGGCCCCTCCTCTCGAAAGGGGGGTCCAATCCCCTTCCTGAATGCCATCGCAATCCCTACATTCCCTCGCACCTCCAGAGCGGGACTCTCGCCTCTCCTGAGGTTCGAGAAGAGGCCCCAAGGGGCCAGTTCCGGCCGCAAGACCAAAGGTCCCCGAGGAACCCCCATCGGCAAGCGAGTCCAGTTCCCTGGACGTGAGGCGAGGGGAAGCCCAGCAGCCCCTGGCGATGTCAAAGGAGGCCTGGACTTCTCAGAGGCAACAAGAGAGGCTCCCCGAGGCGCCACGCCCCCGATTCAGAGAGGCCACCCCCGCTTCCCCCTGCGCCGCGCGGAAAAGCACGACCTTCGCCCCTGCATTCGAGGGGAAGCCCGATTGCCCTTGGCTGTGACCGGAGAGAAAGGCTGAGTCCCCTCGACTCCCTGGAGGCCACCCCACAGGTGCCAGTTATACCTGTCCCCTCCCCCCCTCCGGGACCCCCGAGGGTCCTAGCTCCATGCCTGACGCGGACCCAGGGCGCTGCAGCGCCTCCTGGCGAATCCCGAGGCTGCTCGGGCCCCTGTCCGCTCGAAAGGAGGCATGGCGACCCCGCTGGGCTAACGGGGGAGACGGGCCGGGGTACCCGCCGCAACTCGAGAATGCACCGCCGCAAGTCGAGAAACACCCCCGTGAGGCCACGCCCATAGAGGGAGGAGGCGCTTTTCCCTTGCAGGGCATGGAGAGCATGCCCCGGCACCTGTTCCGGCTCCGAACGGGGCTTGACTCCTTGCGGGCGACTCCAGGTGTCCCCCGAGATCCCCGGGCCAACCTGCCAAGAAAGCGGGGCTTCCCGCCACACCGCGAGGGCGTCCCCCGGCCCCCCCCTCCTTGCGAGACGGGGCCCTTGGGATCTGCAGCGACGCGAGAGCCGTCCTGCCTTCTCTCTGGCGCTGCAACGGAGGCTGGACTCCCTCTAGGCGCCCCCAGAGGTTCCCTGGGATACCCGTGTCCACAGGCGAGCGGAACCCTGAGTCTCCAGAGGCCGCTCGCGAGGGGCCCCCCGTCGCCGTCGGCCCCCTCCTCTCGAAAGGGGGGTCCAATCCCCTTCCTGAATGCCATCGCAATCCCTACATTCCCTCGCACCTCCAGAGCGGGACTCTCGCCTCTCCTGAGGTTCGAGAAGAGGCCCCAAGGGGCCAGTTCCGGCCGCAAGACCAAAGTCCCCGAGGAACCCCCATCGGCAAGCGAGTCCAGTTCCCTGGACGTGAGGCGAGGGGAAGCCCAGCAGCCCCTGGCGATGTCAAAGGAGGCCTGGACTTCTCAAGGCAACAAGAGAGGCTCCCCGA
>JAGTYA010001607.1:0-10003 GCA_024291935.2 Okapia johnstoni
GGGGGGTGGCCTCCAGGGAGTCGAGGGGCCTCAGCTTTCTCTCCGGTCACAGCCAAGGGCACAATCGGGCTTCCCCTCGAATGCAGGGCGATGGTCGTGCTTTTTCCGCGCGGCGCAGGGGGAAAGCGGGGGTGACCTCTCTGAATCGGGGGCATGGCGCCCTCGGGGAGCCTCTCTGGTTGCCTCTGAGAAAGTCCAGGCCTCCTTTGAACATCGACCAGGGTTGTTGCTGGGCTTCCCCTCGCCTCACTTTCCAGGGAACTGGACTCGCGTGCGATGGGGGTTCCTCGAGGACCTTTGGTCTTGCGTCGCGCGGAAACTGGCCCACTTGGGGCCTCTTCTCGAACCTCAGGAGAGGCGAGAGTCACGCTCTGGAGGTGCGAGGGAATGTAGGGGATTGCGATGGAATTCAGGAAGGGGATTGGACCCCCCTTTCGAGAGGAGGGGCCGACGGCGACGGGGGGCCCCTCGCGAGCGGCCTCTGGAGACTCAGGGGTTCCGCTCGCAGCTGTGGACACTGGGTATCCCAGGGAAACCTCTGGGGGCGGCCTAGAGGGAGTCCAGCCTCCGTTGCAGCGCCAGAGAGAAGGGCAGGACGGCTCTCGATCGCTGCAGATGCCCAAACATCCCCGTCTCGCAAGGAGGGGGGCCCGGGGACGCCCTCGCGGTGTGGCGGAAAGCCCGGCTTTCTTGGCAGGTTGGCCCGGGGATCTCGGGGGACACCTGGAGTCGCCCGCAAGGAGTCAAGCCCCGTTCGGATCCGAACAGGTTGCCTGGGCATGCTCTCCATGCCCCTCTAGGGAAAAAGGCGCCTCCTCCCTCTATGGGCGTGGCGCGTCACGGGGGTGTTCTCGACTTGCGGCGGTGCATTCTCGAGTACTGCGGCGGGTTACCCCGGCCCGTCTCCCCCGTTAGCCCAGCGGGTCGCCATGCCTCCTTTCGAGCGGACAGGGGCCCGAGCTAGACCTCGGATTCGCCAGGAGGCAGCCTGCAGCGCCCTGGGTCCCGCGTCAGGCATGGAGCTAGGACCCCTCGGGGTTCCCCGGAGGGTGGAGAGGGGACAGGTATAACTGGGCACCTGTGGGGTGGCCTCCAGGGAGTCGAGGGGACTTCAGCCTTTCTCTCCGGTCACAGCCAAGGGCAATCCCAATCGGGCTTCCCCTCGAATGCAGGGGCGAAGGTCTGTGCTTTTCCGCGCCGCGCAGGGGGAAGCGGGGGTGGCCTCTCTGAATCGGGGGCGTGGCGCCTCGGGGGAGCCTCTCTTGTTGCCTCTGAGAAGTCCAGGCCTCTTTGACATCGCCAGGGGGCTGCTGGGCTTCCCCTCGCCTCACGTCCAGGGAACTGGACTCGCTTGCCGATGGGGGTTCCTCGGGGGACCTTTGGTCTTGCGGCAACGGAACTGGCCCCTTTGGGGCCTCTTCTCGAACCTCAGGAGAGGCGAGCAGTCCCGCTCCATGGAGGTGCGAGGGAATGTAGGATTGCGATGGCATTCAGGAAGGGGATTGGACCCCCCTTTCGAGAGGAGGGGCCGGACGGCGACGGGGGGGCCCCTCGCGAGCAGGCCTCTGGAGACTCCCAGGGGTTCCGCTCGCCTGATGGAACGGGTATCCCAGGGGAACCTCTGAGGGGCGTCCTAGAGGGAGTCCAGCCTCCCTTTGCAGGCAGAGAGAAGGCAGGACGGGGGGGGGTGGGGGTCTCTCGAGTCGCTGCAGATCCCCAAGGGCCCCGTTCTCGCAAGGAGGGGGGCCCGGGGGGACGCCCTCGCGGACAGTGTGAGCGGGAAGTTAGACCGCTTTCTTGGCAGGTTGGCCAGGGGATCTCGGGGGACACCTGGAGGTCAGAGACCGCAAGGAGTCAAGCACCGTTCGGAGCCGGGAAACAGGTAACTAGGGGCATGCTCTCCATGCCCTGCAAGGGAAAAAGCGCCTCCTCCCTCTTTGGGCGTGGATCCTCCAACGGGGGTGTTCTCGATTGCGGCGGAGCATTCTCGAGTTGCGGCGGATACCCCGTCGACGTCTCCCCCGTTAGCCCAGCGGGGTCGAGACCATGACCTCCTTTCAAAGCGGAAAGGGGGCCCGAGCAGCCTCGGATATTCTGCCAGGGAGGCGCTGCAGCGCCCTGGGTCCGAGTCAGGCAAGGGAGCTAGGACCCTCGGTGGGTCCCCGGGGGGGGGAGGGGAAGGACAGTATAAACTGGCACCTGTGGGGTGGCCTCCAGGGAGTCGGAGGGGACTCAGCCTTTCTCTCCGGTCACTAGCCAAGGCAAATCGGGCTTCCCCAGCGAATGCAGGGGCGAAGGTCGTGCTTTTCCGCGCGGCGCAGGTGGAAAGGGGGGGTGGCCTCTCTGAATCGGGGGCGTGGCGCCTCGGGGAGCCTCTCTTGTTCGCCTCTGAGAAGTCCAGGCCTCCTTTGACATCGCCAGGGGCTGCTGGGCTTCCCCTCGCGCTCACGTCCAGGGAATGGACTCGCTTGCCTAATGGGGGTTCCTCTGGGACCTTTGGTCTTGCGGCCGGGAACTGGCCCCTTGTGGCCTCTTCTCGAACCTCAGGGAGGCGAGAGTCCCGTCTGGGAGGTGCGAGGGAATATAGGGATTGCGATGGCATTCAGGAAGGGGATTGGACCCCCTTTCGAGAGGAGGGCCGACGCGACGGGGGCCCCTCGCGAGCGGCCTCTGGAGACTCAGGGTTCCGCTCGCCTGTGGCACACGGGTATCCCAAGGGAATCCTCTGGGGGCGCCTAAGAGGGAGTCCAGCCTCCACTTGCAGCGCCCAGAGAGAATGCAGGACGGCTCTCGTGTCGCTGCAGATCCAAGGGCCGCGTCTCGGAGCAAGGAGGGGGGCCCGGGGGGACGCCCTCGCGGTGTGAGGGGGGAGCCCCGCTTTCTTGGGCAGGTTGGCCCGGGGATCTCGGGGGACACCTAGGAGTCGCACCGCAAGGAGTCAAGCCCGACAATTAAAAATTTTCTCAGTATTAAAACAGGTGCCGGGGCATGCTCTCCGGTCCACTGCGACTGCAAGGGAAAAGCGCCTCCTCCCTCTATGGGCGTGGCCTCACGCGGGGTGTTCTCGACTTGCGGCGGTGCATTCTCGAGCTGCGGCGGGTACCCCGGCCCGTCTCCCTCGTTAAGCCCAGCGGGGTCGCCATGCCTCCTTTCGAGCGGGACAGGGGCCTGAGCAGCCTCGGTGATTCGCCAGGAGGCGCTGCAGCGCCCTGCGTCCGCGTCAAGGCATGGAGCTATGGACCCTCGGGGGTCCCCGGAGGGGGGGAGGGGGACAGGTATTACTGGCACCTGTGGGGTGGCCTCCAGGGAGTCGAGGGGGACTCAGCCTTTCTCTCCGGTCACAGCCAAGGGCAATCGGGCTTTCCCCTCGAATGCAGGGGCGAAGGTCGTGCTTTTCCGCGCGGCGCAGGGGGAAGCGGGGGGTGGCCTCTCTGAATCGGGGGCGTGGGCGCCTCGGGGAGCCTCTCTTGTTGCCTCTGAGAAGTCCAGGCCTCCTTTGACATCGCCAGGGGCTGCTGGGCTTCCCCTCGCCTCACGTCCAGGGAACTGGACTCGCTTGCCGATGGGGGTTCCTCGGGGACCTTTGGTCTTGCGGCCGGAACTGGCCCCTTGGGGCCTCTTCTCGAACCTCAGGAGAGGCGAGAGTCCCGCTCTGGAGGTGCGAGGGAATGTAGGGATTGCGATGGCATTCAGGAAGGGGATTGGACCCCCCTTTCGAGAGGAGGGGCCGACGGCGACGGGGGGCCCCTCGCGAGCGGCCTCTGGAGACTCAGGGTTCCGCTCGCCTGTGGACACGGGTATCCCAGGGAACCTCTGGGGGCGCCTAGAGGGAGTCCAGCCTCCGTTGCAGCGCCAGAGAGAAGGCAGGACGGCTCTCGCGTCGCTGCAGATCCCAAGGGCCCCGTCTCGCAAGGAGGGGGGCCCGGGGGACGCCCTCGCGGTGTGGCGGGAAGCCCCGCTTTCTTGGCAGGTTGGCCCGGGGATCTCGGGGGACACCTGGAGTCGCCCGCAAGGAGTCAAGCCCCGTTCGGAGCCGGAACAGGTGCCGGGGCATGCTCTCCATGCCCTGCAAGGGAAAAAGCGCCTCCTCCCTCTATGGGCGTGGCCTCACGGGGGTGTTCTCGACTTGCGGCGGTGCATTCTCGAGTTGCGGCGGGTACCCCGGCCCGTCTCCCCCGTTAGCCCAGCGGGGTCGCCATGCCTCCTTTCGAGCGGACAGGGGCCCGAGCAGCCTCGGGATTCGCCAGGAGGCGCTGCAGCGCCCTGGGTCCGCGTCAGGCATGGAGCTAGGACCCTCGGGGGTCCCCGGAGGGGGGGAGGGGACAGGTATAACTGGCACCTGTGGGGTGGCCTCCAGGGAGTCGAGGGGACTCAGCCTTTCTCTCCGGTCACAGCCAAGGGCAATCGGGCTTCCCCTCGAATGCAGGGGCGAAGGTCGTGCTTTTCCGCGCGGCGCAGGGGGAAGCGGGGGGTGGCCTCTCTGAATCGGGGGCGTGGCGCCTCGGGGAGCCTCTCTTGTTGCCTCTGAGAAGTCCAGGCCTCCTTTGACATCGCCAGGGGCTGCTGGGCTTTCCCCTCGCCTCACGTCCAGGGAACTGGACTCGCTTGCCGATGGGGGTTCCTCGGGGACCTTTGGTCTTGCGGCCGGAACTGGCCCCTTGGGGCCTCTTCTCGAACCTCAGGAGAGGCGAGAGTCCCGCTCTGGAGGTGCGAGGGAATGTAGGGATTGCGATGGCATTCAGGAAGGGGATTGGACCCCCCTTTCGAGAGGAGGGGCCGACGGCGACGGGGGGCCCCTCGCGAGCGGCCTCTGGAGACTCAGGGTTCCGCTCGCCTGTGGACACGGGTATCCCAGGGAACCTCTGGGGGCGCCTAGAGGGAGTCCAGCCTCCGTTGCAGCGCCAGAGAGAGAAGGCAGGACGGCTCTCGCGTCGCTGCAGATCCCAAGGGCCCCGTCTCGCAAGGAGGGGGGCCCGGGGGACGCCCTCGCGGGGGGGCGGGAAGCCCCGCTTTCTTGGCAGGTTGGCCCGGGGATCTCGGGGGACACCTGGAGTCGCCCGCAAGGAGTCAAGCCCCGTTCGGAGCCGGAACAGGTGCCGGGGCATGCTCTCCATGCCCTGCAAGGAAAAAAGCGCCTCCTCCCTCTATGGGCGTGGCCTCACGGGGGTGTTCTCGACTTGCGGCGGTGCATTCTCGAGTTGCGGCGGGTACCCCGGCCCGTCTCCCCCGTTAGCCCAGCGGGGCGCCATGCCTCCTTTCGAGCGGACAGGGGCCCGAGCAGCCTCGGGATTCGCCAGGAGGCGCTGCAGCGCCCTGGGTCCGCGTCAGGCATGGAGCTAGGACCCTCGGGGGTCCCCGGAGGGGGGGGAGGGGACAGGTATAACTGGCACCTGTGGGGTGGCCTCCAGGGAGTCGAGGGGACTCAGCCTTTCTCTCCGGTCACAGCCAAGGGCAATCGGGCTTCCCCTCGAATGCAGGGGCGAAGGTCGTGCTTTTCCGCGCGGCGCAGGGGGAAGCGGGGGTGGCCTCTCTGAATCGGGGGCGTGGCGCCTCGGGGAGCCTCTCTTGTTGCCTCTGAGAAGTCCAGGCCTCCTTTGACATCGCCAGGGGCTGCTGGGCTTCCCCTCGCCTCACGTCCAGGGAACTGGACTCGCTTGCCGATGGGGGTTCCTCGGGGACCTTTGGTCTTGCGGCCGGAACTGGCCCCTTGGGGCCTCTTCTCGAACCTCAGGAGAGGCGAGAGTCCCGCTCTGGAGGTGCGAGGGAATGTAGGGATTGCGATGGCATTCAGGAAGGGGATTGGACCCCCCTTTCGAGAGGAGGGGCCGACGGCGACGGGGGGCCCCTCGCGAGCGGCCTCTGGAGACTCAGGGTTCCGCTCGCCTGTGGACACGGGTATCCCAGGGAACCTCTGGGGGCGCCTAGAGGGAGTCCAGCCTCCGTTGCAGCGCCAGAGAGAAGGCAGGAGGGCTCTCGCGTCGCTGCAGATCCCAAGGGCCCCGTCTCGCAAGGAGGGGGGCCCGGGGGACGCCCTCGCGGTGTGGCGGGAAGCCCCGCTTTCTTGGCAGGTTGGCCCGGGGATCTCGGGGGACACCTGGAGTCGCCCGCAAGGAGTCAAGCCCCGTTCGGAGCCGGAACAGGTGCCGGGGCATGCTCTCCATGCCCTGCAAGGGAAAAGCGCCTCCTCCCTCTATGGGCGTGGCCTCACGGGGGGTGTTCTCGACTTGCGGCGGTGCATTCTCGAGTTGCGGCGGGTACCCCGGCCCGTCTCCCCCGTTAGCCCAGCGGGGTCGCCATGCCTCCTTTCGAGCGGACAGGGGCCCGAGCAGTCGGGATTCGCCAGGAGGCGCTGCAGCGCCCTGGGTCCGCGTCAGGGCATGGAGCTAGGACCCTCGGGGGTCCCCGGAGGGGGGGGAGGGGACAGGTATAACTGGCACCTGTGGGGTGGCCTCCAGGGAGTCGAGGGGACTCAGCCTTTCTCTCCGGTCACAGCCAAGGGCAATCGGGCTTCCCCTCGAATGCAGGGGCGAAGGTCGTGCTTTTCCGCGCCGCGCGGCGCAGGGGGAAGCGGGGGGTGGCCTCTCTGAATCGGGGGCGTGGCGCCTCGGGGAGCCTCTCTTGTTGCCTCTGAGAAGTCCAGGCCTCCTTTGACATCGCCAGGGGCTGCTGGGCTTCCCCTCGCCTCACGTCCAGGGAACTGGACTCGCTTGCCGATGGGGGTTCCTCGGGGACCTTTGGTCTTGCGGCCGGAACTGGCCCCTTGGGGCCTCTTCTCGAACCTCAGGAGAGGCGAGAGTCCCGCTCTGGAGGTGCGAGGGAATGTAGGGATTGCGATGGCATTCAGGAAGGGGATTGGACCCCCCTTTCGAGAGGAGGGGCCGACGGCGACGGGGGGCCCCTCGCGAGCGGCCTCTGGAGACTCAGGGTTCCGCTCGCCTGTGGACACGGGTATCCCAGGGAACCTCTGGGGGCGCCTAGAGGGAGTCCAGCCTCCGTTGCAGCGCCAGAGAGAAGGCAGGACGGCTCTCGCGTCGCTGCAGATCCCAAGGGCCCCGTCTCGCAAGGAGGGGGGCCCGGGGGACGCCCTCGCGGTGTGGCGGGAAGCCCCGCTTTCTTGGCAGGTTGGCCCGGGGATCTCGGGGGACACCTGGAGTCGCCCGCAAGGAGTCAAGCCCCGTTCGGAGCCGGAACAGGTGCCGGGGCATGCTCTCCATGCCCTGCAAGGGAAAAGCGCCTCCTCCCTCTATGGGCGTGGCCTCACGGGGGTGTTCTCGACTTGCGGCGGTGCATTCTCGAGTTGCGGCGGGTACCCCGGCCCGTCTCCCCCGTTAGCCCAGCGGGGCGCCATGCCTCCTTTCGAGCGGACAGGGGCCCGAGCAGCCTCGGGATTCGCCAGGAGGCGCTGCAGCGCCCTGGGTCCGCGTCAGGCATGGAGCTAGGACCCTCGGGGGTCCCCGGAGGGGGGGGAGGGGACAGGTATAACTGGCACCTGTGGGGTGGCCTCCAGGGAGTCGAGGGGACTCAGCCTTTCTCTCCGGTCACAGCCAAGGGCAATCGGGCTTCCCCTCGAATGCAGGGGCGAAGGTCGTGCTTTTCCGCGCGGCGCAGGGGGAAGCGGGGGGGTGGCCTCTCTGAATCGGGGGCGTGGCGCCTCGGGGAGCCTCTCTTGTTGCCTCTGAGAAGTCCAGGCCTCCTTTGACATCGCCAGGGGCTGCTGGGCTTCCCCTCGCCTCACGTCCAGGGAACTGGACTCGCTTGCCGATGGGGGTTCCTCGGGGACCTTTGGTCTTGCGGCCGGAACTGGCCCCTTGGGGCCTCTTCTCGAACCTCAGGAGAGGCGAGAGTCCCGCTCTGGAGGTGCGAGGGAATGTAGGGATTGCGATGGCATTCAGGAAGGGGATTGGACCCCCCTTTCGAGAAGAGGGGCCGACGGCGACGGGGGGGGCCCCTCGCGAGCGGCCTCTGGAGACTCAGGGTTCCGCTCGCCTGTGGACACGGGTATATCCCAGGGAACCTCTGGGGGCGCCTAGAGGGAGTCCAGCCTCCGTTGCAGCGCCAGAGAGAAGGCAGGACGGCTCTCGCGTCGCTGCAGATCCCAAGGGCCCCGTCTCGCAAGGAGGGGGGCCCGGGGGACGCCCTCGCGGTGTGGCGGGAAGCCCCGCTTTCTTGGCAGGTTGGCCCGGGGATCTCGGGGGACACCTGGAGTCGCCCGCAAGGAGTCAAGCCCCGTTCGGAGCCGGAACAGGTGCCGGGGCATGCTCTCCATGCCCTGCAAGGGGAAAAGCGCCTCCTCCCTCTATGGGCGTGGCCTCACGGGGGTGTTCTCGACTTGCGGCGGTGCATTCTCGAGTTGCGGCGGGTACCCCGGCCCGTCTCCCCCGTTAGCCCAGCGGGGTCGCCATGCCTCCTTTCGAGCGGACAGGGGCCCGAGCAGCCTCGGGATTCGCCAGGAGGCGCTGCAGCGCCCTGGGTCCGCGTCAGGCATGGAGCTAGGACCCTCGGGGGTCCCCGGAGGGGGGGAGGGGACAGGTATAACTGGCACCTGTGGGGTGGCCTCCAGGGAGTCGAGGGGACTCAGCCTTTCTCTCCGGTCACAGCCAAGGGCAATCGGGCTTCCCCTCGAATGCAGGGGCGAAGGTCGTGCTTTTCCGCGCGGCGCAGGGGGAAGCGGGGGTGGCCTCTCTGAATCGGGGGCGTGGCGCCTCGGGGAGCCTCTCTTGTTGCCTCTGAGAAGTCCAGGCCTCCTTTGACATCGCCAGGGGCTGCTGGGCTTCCCCTCGCCTCACGTCCAGGGAACTGGACTCGCTTGCCGATGGGGGTTCCTCGGGGACCTTTGGTCTTGCGGCCGGAACTGGCCCCTTGGGGCCTCTTCTCGAACCTCAGGAGAGGCGAGAGTCCCGCTCTGGAGGTGCGAGGGAATGTAGGGATTGCGATGGCATTCAGGAAGGGGATTGGACCCCCCTTTCGAGAGGAGGGGCCGACGGCGACGGGGGGCCCCTCGCGAGCGGCCTCTGGAGACTCAGGGTTCCGCTCGCCTGTGGACACGGGTATCCCAGGGAACCTCTGGGGGCGCCTAGAGGGAGTCCAGCCTCCGTTGCAGCGCCAGAGAGAAGGCAGGACGGCTCTCGCGTCGCTGCAGATCCCAAGGGCCCCGTCTCGCAAGGAGGGGGGCCCGGGGGACGCCCTCGCGGTGTGGCGGGAAGCCCCGCTTTCTTGGCAGGTTGGCCCGGGGATCTCGGGGGACACCTGGAGTCGCCCGCAAGGAGTCAAGCCCCGTTCGGAGCCGGAACAGGTGCCGGGGCATGCTCTCCATGCCCTGCAAGGGAAAAGCGCCTCCTCCCTCTATGGGCGTGGCCTCACGGGGGTGTTCTCGACTTGCGGCGGTGCATTCTCGAGTTGCGGCGGGTACCCCGGCCCGTCTCCCCCGTTAGCCCAGCGGGGTCGCCATGCCTCCTTTCGAGCGGACAGGGGGCCGAGCAGCCTCGGGATTCGCCAGGAGGCGCTGCAGCGCCCTGGGTCCGCGTCAGGCATGGAGCTAGGACCCTCGGGGGTCCCCGGAAGGGGGGGAGGGGACAGGTATAACTGGCACCTGTGGGGTGGCCTCCAGGGAGTCGAGGGGGACTCAGCCTTTCTCTCCGGTCACAGCCAAGGGCAATCGGGCTTCCCCTCGAATGCAGGGGCGAAGGTCGTGCTTTTCCGCGCGGCGCAGGGGGAAGCGGGGGTGGCCTCTCTGAATCGGGGGCGTGGCGCCATGGGGGTTCCTCGGGGACCTTTGGTCTTGCGGCCGGAACTGGCCCCTTGGGGCCTCTTCTCGAACTCAGGAGAGGCGAGAGTCCCGCTCTGGAGGTGCGAGGGAATGTAGGGATTGCGATGGCATTCAGGAAGGGGATTGGACCCCCCTTTCGAGGAGGAGGGGCCGACGGCGACGGGGGGCCCCTCGCTGAGCGGCTCTGGAGACTCAGGGTTCCGCTGCGCTGTGGAAGGGAAAAGCGCCCCCCCCTTT
>JAGTYA010001608.1:0-10002 GCA_024291935.2 Okapia johnstoni
TCCCAGGCCCTTGTGATTTTTAGCCAGATGCAGCCTTGCAGGGTCTCTTCCTTAGAGTCAAAAAAAGTTTAGCCCAAGGGACTGCTTATTTCAGTCTTCCCCTGGTGCAAGAGGTGTTTGTGGCTGTGAAGACGCCAGAACAATGGCTCTGCTCCCAGGGCCTCAGTTTCCCAGTCAGAAACAGACCTAGTCTCCAGAGCTCTCTGCTACAGAGCAGACATGGGGAAAAAGCGTCTGTGGAGGGTAGCTTCACGTTCCAGGGCACTGTCGAAGCCTTACCTGGGCTTTGGAGCCTAGGCACTGTGGCCTCTTTTCACTGACTTTCCAGGTATCACTTCCCAGCCCCTTGTGATTTTCAGCCAGATGCAGCCTTGCAGGGTCTCTTCCTTAGAGTCAAAAAAGGTAGCCCAAGGGGACTGCTTATTCAGTCTTCCCTGGTTCAAGATGTGTTTGGCTGTGAGACGCCAGAACAATGGCTCTTGCTCCCAGGGCCTCTGTTTCCTCAGTCAGAACAGAACCTAGCTCCAGAGCTCTCTGCTACAGAGCAGACATGGGGAAATAGCTCTGAGGAGGCCTTCCTTGAGGCTCCCTGCACTGTCCGAAGCCTTTACCTGGCTTTGGAGCCCAGGCACTTGTGGCCTCTTTCACTGACTTTTCACAGAGGTAATCACTGTCCCAGCCCCGGTGTGTATTTTCAGCCAGATGCAGCCTTGCAGGTCTTCTCTTCCTTAGATGGTTCAAAAAAGGTAGCCCAAGGGTCTGCTATATTCTGTCTCCCCAGGTGAGAGGTGTTTTGGCTGTGAAGACGGACTGCGAATGAATGGCTCCTGCATAGGCAGACAGGGACTACCGCTCAGTTTCCCATCAGAAGGAAAATTAATCTCTTAGAGACAATCTCTGCTACAGAGCATACATGTGGAAAGTAAAGCGCTGTGCGAGGGTTCCTTCGTGGGTTGCCACCTGCACTGTCGAAGCCTTTCCGTAGGCTTTTGAGAGCTCACTATAGGCTCTGTGCCCTCTCATTTCACTCTCACTTTCCTAGGTATCACACTTCCCAGGCCCTTGGTGATTTTGACTACGCAGATGCAGCCTTGCTGTATGTCTCTTCCTTAGTGTCAATATAAAGGTAGCCCAAGGGACTGCGTATATTCAGATGCTTCACACCTGGTGCAAGAGGTGTTATGGCTGGTGAAGACGCCAGAACAATGGCATCTGCTCCCAGGGACCCCTCAGTTTCCCCAGTCAGAACAGACCTAGTCTCCATTAGCTCTCTTCTACAGAGCAGACATGGGGAAATAGCTACTGAGGAGGTTCCTTGAAGGCTCCTGGCACTGGTCGAAGCACCCGTAACAATGGGGAGTCTGGGTCCCTAGGCACTGTGGCCTCTTTCACTGAACTTTTCCAGGTATCACTTTCCTAGAACAGCCCCTTGTGATGAATTTTCAAGCACCAATGCAGCTCCTTAGCAGGGTCTGCGTCCTTAGAGTCAAAAAAAGGTAGCCCAAGGGGACTGCTTATTCAGTCTTCCCTGGTGCAAGAGGTGTTTGGCTGTGAAGACGCCAGAAACAATGGCTTCCCTGGCTCCCAGGGCCTCAGTGTTTCCAATATCAGAACAGATCCCTAGTCCCCTCCAGAGCTCTCTGCTACAGAGATAGGACATGACGGAAAAAAAAAAAAGGAAAAAAAAAGCGCTAGTGGAGCGGTGCTTTCCTTGAGGCTCCAGGAGCACTTGGGGAAGCCTTACCCCGGCTTTTGGAGCCTAGGCACTGTGGGCCTCTTTCACTGACTTTCCAGGTATCACTTCCCAGCCCCTTGTGATTTTCAGCCAGATGCAGCCTTGCAGTGGTCTCTTCCTTAGTGTCAAAAAATTGTAGCCAAAGGGACTGCTTATTCATCTTCCCTGGTGCTATGCAGGTGTTTGGCAATGTGAAGAACGCACAGAACAATGGCTTCCGCTCCCAATTGGCCTAACTTTCCCTGATCTGAAAGCAGTTTCCTAATCTCTCCAGAGCCCCCCCTCTCTGCCCAACCCAGAAGCATCCCCCCTTGGGAATAAAAAGTACGCTGTGAGGGTGCCTTCACATTCCAAGGGCACATGTCGCAAGCCTTACCTGGGATCTCTGGAGCCAAGGCACTGTGGCACTCTCGCTCACTGACGTTTTCCCCAGTATTCACTTCCGATTAAAGGAACCATAACCTTGTGATTTTCAGCCATGATGCATGACCTTGCAGGGGTCTCTTCCTTAGAGTCAAGCCAAAAGGTAGCCCAAGGGAGATGGCTAGTCAATTCATGTCTTCACAGTGTGCAAGTCGGGTGTTTGGCTGTGGAAGCCAACGACAAAAACTCAAAGGCCTGCTCCCAGGCCTCAACTTCCCAGTCAGAACAACCTAGTCTCCATAAGACTTCTCTGCTACTACAAGTCATGGAAGAAGCGCGTAGGGGTCCTGGCAGCTAATCCACGCACTAAAACGAAGCCTTACAAGGGCGATATGGAGGCTAGGCACTGTGTCCTCATTCAAACCGAGCCGTTCACAGGGATCACTTGCCGCCAGGCCCTGTATTTTCAGCCAAACAGCCTTGCAAAGTCTCTTCCTTAGAGTCAAAAAAGGTAGCCTCATACTCGTGGTATTAATAGTATTCCCTAGCGAGCCAACGGAGGTAGTTGTTATGGTGAGTGAAAAGATGTTTTCGGCTGTGATGAGAGAACAATGGCTCGTGCAACCCAGCGACCTCAGTTTCCAATCAGAACGAGACCTAGTATTCCAGAGCTACTGGGCGGTGGGGCCTAGGCACTGTGATTCAGGTAGCACATTCCACCCCTTGTGATTTTCAGCCACAGGCAGCCTGGCAGGGTCTCTTCCTTAGAGTCATAAAAGGTAGCCCAAGGTAGTGCTTATTCAAGCTTCCCTGGTACAAGAGGTGTTTATCTGTTAAGAAGCCACAGCCATGGGCCAGTTCCGAGGTCCTCGGTTTCCAGTCAAAACAGACCTAGTAGCCCTCAGAGCCCTCTGCTACAGAGCACACATGGGGCAATAGCTCTGCGGAGTGTTCCTTGAGGTTCCCTGGCTTGGGGAAGCCCTACCCGTGTGGTGCGACCTAGGCACTGTGGCTTCTTCCACTGACTTTCCACGTAGCACTTTACAGCCCCTTGTGATTTTCAGCCAAAGGCAGCCTGGCAGGGTCTCTTCCTTAGAGTCATAAAAGGTAGCCCAAGGGAGTGCTAATTCAACCTTCCCTGGTGCAAGAGGTGTTTGTCTGTTAAGTAGCCACAACAATGGGTCTGCTCCCAGGGCCTCAGATTCCCAGACAGAACAGACCTAGTCTCCAGAGCTCTCTGCTACAGAGCACACATGTGGCAATAGATCTTAGGAGTGTTCCTTGAGGTTCCCTGGCTTGGGGAAGCCCTACTCGGTTGATGGAGCCTAGGCAGTGGCTTCTTCCAGTGACTTTCCAGGTAGCACTTTCCAGCCCCTTGTGATTTTCAGCCAAAGGCAGCCTTGCAGGGTCTCTTCTTAGAGTCATAAATGGTAGCCCAAGGAAGTGCTTACTCAGGCTCCCGTGGTGCAAGAGGTGTTTGTCTGTTAAGAAGCCACAACAATGGGTCTGATCCCAGGGCCTCAGTTTCCCAGTCAGAACAGACCTAGTCTCCACAGCTCTCTGATACAGAACACACATGGGGCAATAGCTCTGAGGAGTGTTCCTTGAGGTTCCCTGGCTTGGGGAAGCCAAACACCGGTGGTGGCACCTAGGCACTGTGATCTCTTCCACTGACTTTCCAGGTAACACTTTCCAGCCCCTTGTGATTTTCAGCAAAGAGGCAGCCTGGCAGGGTCTCTTCCTTAGAGTCATAAAAAAAGTAACCCAAGGGAGTGCTTATACAAGCTTCCCTGGTGCAAGAGGTGTTTGTCTGTTAAGAAGCCACAACAATGGGTCTTCTCCCAGGGCCTAAGTTTCCCAGCCAGAACAGACCTAGTCTCCAGAGCTCTCTGCTACAGAGCACACAAGGGGCAACAGCTCTGAGGCGTGTTCCTTGAGTTTCCCCGGCTTGCGGAAGCCCTACCCGGGCGGTGGGGCCTAGGCACTGTGGGCTCTTCCCCTGACTTTCCAGGTAGCCCTTTCCAGCCCCTTGTGATTTTCAGCCAAAGGCAGCCTGGCAGAGTCTCTCTTCCTTAGAGTCATAAAAGGTAGCCCAACTGTTAAGAAGCCACAACAATGGGTCTGTTCCCAGGGCCTCAGTTTCCCCGACAGAACAGACCTAGTCTCCATAGCTCTCTGCTACATTGCACACATGGAGCAATAGCTGTGAGGAGTGTTCCTTGAGGTTCCCTGGCTTGGGGAAGCCCTACCCGGGCGGTGTGCGGCATAGGCACTGTGGACTCTTCCACTGACTTTCCCCGGCCTAGGCACTGTGGCCTCTTCCACTGAATTTCCACGTAGCACTTTCCAGCCACTTGAGATTTTCAGCCAAAGGTAGTCTGGCAGGGTCTCTTCCTTAGAGTCATAAAAGGTAGCCCAAGGGAGTGCTTATCCAATCTTCCCTGGCGAAACACGTGTTCCCTGTTATGAAGGGACAACAATGGGTTTGCCTCCAGTCCTCAGTTACCTAGTCAGACCAGGCCTAGTATCCAGAGCTATCTGCTACAGAGCACACATGGGGCATTAGCTCTGAGGAGGGTGCCTTGACGTTCACGGGCTTGGGGAAGCCCTACCGGGGCGGTAGGGCCTAGGCACAATGGCCCCTACCACTGACTTTCCACCTAGCACTTTCCAGCCCCTTGTGATTTTCAACCAAATGGAGCCTGGCAGGGTCTCTTCCTTAGAGTCATAAAAGATAGCCCAAGGGAGTGCTTATTCAGACTTCCCTGATGCAAGAGGTGTTTGTCTATTAAGTAGCCACAACAATGGGTCTGCTCCCAGGGCCTCAGTTTCCCAGTCAGAACAGACCTAGTAGTCTCCAGAGCTGGCTGCTAGAGAGCAGACATGGGGCAATAGCTCTGAGGAGTGTTCCTTGAGATTTCCTGGCTTGGGGAAGCCCTACTCGGGTGGTGGGGCCTAGGCATTGTGGCTTCTTCCACTGACTTTCCAGGTAGCACTTTCCAGCCCCTTGTGATTTTCAGCCAAAGGCTGCCTGGCAGGGTCTCTTCTTAGAGTCATAAAAGGTAGCCCAAGGGAGTGCTTATTCAAGCTTCCCTGGTGCAAGAGGTGTTTGTCTGTTAAGAAGCCACAACAATGGGTCTGATCCCAGGGCCTCAGTTTCCCAGTCAGAACAGACCTAGTCTCCACAGTTCTCTGATACAGAGCACACATGGGGCAATAGCTCTGAGGAGTGTTCCTTGAGGTTCCCTGGCTTGGGGAAGTCCTACCCCGGCGGTGGCACCTAGGCACTGTGATCTCTTCCACTGATTTCCAGGTAGCACTTTCCAGCCCCTTGTGATTTTCAGCAAAAAGGCAGCCTGGCAGTGTCTCTTCGTTGGAGTCATAAAAAGTAAGCCAAGGGAGTGCTTATTCAAGCTTCCCTGGTGCAAGAGGTGTTTGTCTGTTAAGAAGGCACAACAATGGGTCTGCTCCCAGGGTCTCAGTTTCCCAGTCAGAACAGACCTAGTTGTCTCCAGAGCTTTCTGCTACAGAGCACACATGGGGCAATAGCTCTGAGGAGTGTTACTTGATGTTCCCTGGCTTGGGGAAGCCCTACCCCGGCGGTGGGGCCTAGACACTGTGGCCTCTTCCACTGACTTTTCAGGTAGCACTTTCCAGCCCCTTGTAATTTTCAGCCAAAGACAGCCTGGCAGGGTCTCTTCCTTAGAGTCATAAAAGGTAGCCCAAGGGAGTGCTTATCCAATCTTCCCTGGCGAAACAGGTGTTTGCTGTTATGAAGAGACAACAATGGGTTTGCCTACAGGCCTCAGTTTCCTAGTCAGACCAAGCCTAGTATCCAGAGCTCTCTGCTACAGAGCACACATGGGGCATTAGCTCTGAGTAGGGTGCCTTGACGTTCACGGGCTTGGGGAAGCCCTACCGGGGCGGTGGGGCCTAGGCACAATGGCCCCTACCACTGACTTTCCAGCTAGCACTTTCCAGCCCCTTGTGCTTTTCAACCAAATGGAGCCTGGCAGGGTCTCTTCCTTAGAGTCATAAAATATAGCCCAAGGGAGTGCTTATTCAGACATCCCTGGTGCAAGAAGTGTTTGTCTGTTAAGTAGCCACAACAAAGGGTCTGCTCCAGCGCCTCAGTTTCCCAGTCAGAACAGACCTAGTCTCCAGAGCTCACTACTACAGAGCACACATGGGGCAATAGCTCTGAGGAGTGTTCCGTGAGATTCCCTGGCTTGGGGAAGCCCTACTGGGCGGTGGGGCCTAGGCACTGTGATTCCTTCCACTGACTTTTCAGGTAGCACATTCCACCCCTTGTGATTTTCAGCCACAGGCAGCCTGGCAGGGTCTCTTCCTTAGAGTCATAAAAGGTAGCCCAAGGTAGTGCTTATTCAAGCTTCCCTGGTACAAGAGGTGTTTATCTGTTAAGAAGCCACAGCCATGGGCCAGTTCCGAGGTTCTCGGTTTCCAGTCAAAACAGACCTAGTAGCCCTCAGAGCCCTCTGCTACAGAGCACACATGGGGCAATAGCTCTGCGGAGTGTTCCTTGAGGTTCCCTGGCTTGGGGAAGCCCTACCCGTGTGGTGCGACCTAGGCACTGTGGCTTCTTCCACTGACTTTCCACGTAGCACTTTACAGCCCCTTGTGATTTTCAGCCAAAGGCAGCCTGGCAGGGTCTCTTCCTTAGAGTCATAAAAGGTAGCCCAAGGGAGTGCTTATCCAATCTTCCCTGGCAAAACACGTGTTCCCTGTTATGAAGGGACAACAATGGGTTTGCCTCCAGTCCTCAGTGACCTAGTCAGACCAGGCCTAGTATCCAGAGCTCTCTGCTACAGAGCACACATGGGGCATTAGCTCTGAGGAGGGTGCCTTGACGTTCACGGGCTTGGGGAAGCCCTACCGGGGCGGTGGGGCCTAGGCACAATGGCCCCTACCACTGACTTTCCAGCTAGCACTTTCCAGCCCCTTGTGCTTTTCAACCAAATGGAGCCTGGCAGGGTCTCTTCCTTAGAGTCATAAAAGATAGCCCAAGGGAGTGCTTATTCAGACTTCCCTGATGCAAGAGGTGTTTGTCTATTAAGTAGCCACAACAATGGGTCTGCTCCCAGGGCCTCAGTTTCCCAGTCAGAACAGACCTAGTAGTCTCCAGAGCTGGCTGCTAGAGAGCAGACATGGGGCAATAGCTCTGAGGAGTGTTCCTTGAGATTTCCTGGCTTGGGGAAGCCCTACTCGGGTGGTGGGGCCTAGGCATTGTGGCTTCTTCCACTGACTTTCCAGGTAGCACTTTCCAGCCCCTTGTGATTTTCAGCCAAAGGCAGCCTTGCAGGGTCTCTTCTTAGAGTCATAAATGGTAGCCCAAGGAAGTGCTTACTCAGGCTCCCGTGGTGCAAGAGGTGTTTGTCTGTTAAGAAGCCACAACAATGGGTCTGATCCCAGGGCCTCAGTTTCCCAGTCAGAACAGACCTAGTCTCCACAGCTCTCTGATACAGAACACACATGGGGCAATAGCTCTGAGGAGTGTTCCTTGAGGTTCCCTGGCTTGGGGAAGCCAAACACCGGTGGTGGCACCTAGGCACTGTGATCTCTTCCACTGACTTTCCAGGTAACACTTTCCAGCCCCTTGTGATTTTCAGCAAAGAGGCAGCCTGGCAGGGTCTCTTCCTTAGAGTCATAAAAAGTAACCCAAGGGAGTGCTTATACAAGCTTCCCTGGTGCAAGAGGTGTTTGTCTGTTAAGAAGCCACAACAATGGGTCTTCTCCCAGGGCCTAAGTTTCCCAGCCAGAACAGACCTAGTCTCCAGAGCTCTCTGCTACAGAGCACACAAGGGGCAACAGCTCTGAGGCGTGTTCCTTGAGTTTCCCCGGCTTGCGGAAGCCCTACCCGGGCGGTGGGGCCTAGGCACTGTGGGCTCTTCCCCTGACTTTCCAGGTAGCCCTTTCCAGCCCCTTGTGATTTTCAGCCAAAGGCAGCCTGGCAGAGTCTCTTCCTTAGAGTCATAAAAGGTAGCCCAACTGTTAAGAAGCCACAACAATGGGTCTGTTCCCAGGGCCTCAGTTTCCCCGACAGAACAGACCTAGTCTCCATAGCTCTCTGCTACATTGCACACATGGAGCAATAGCTGTGAGGAGTGTTCCTTGAGGTTCCCTGGCTTGGGGAAGCCCTACCCGGGCGGTGCGGCATAGGCACTGTGGACTCTTCCACTGACTTTCCCCGGCCTAGGCACTGTGGCCTCTTCCACTGAATTTCCACGTAGCACTTTCCAGCCACTTGAGATTTTCAGCCAAAGGTAGTCTGGCAGGGTCTCTTCCTTAGAGTCATAAAAGGTAGCCCAAGGGAGTGCTTATCCAATCTTCCCTGGCAAAACACGTGTTCCCTGTTATGAAGGGACAACAATGGGTTTGCCTCCAGTCCTCAGTTACCTAGTCAGACCAGGCCTAGTATCCAGAGCTCTCTGCTACAGAGCACACATGGGGCATTAGCTCTGAGGAGGGTGCCTTGACGTTCACGGGCTTGGGGAAGCCCTACCGGGGCGGTAGGGCCTAGGCACAATGGCCCCTACCACTGACTTTCCACCTAGCACTTTCCAGCCCCTTGTGATTTTCAACCAAATGGAGCCTGGCAGGGTCTCTTCCTTAGAGTCATAAAAGATAGCCCAAGGGAGTGCTTATTCAGACTTCCCTGATGCAAGAGGTGTTTGTCTATTAAGTAGCCACAACAATGGGTCTGCTCCCAGGGCCTCAGTTTCCCAGTCAGAACAGACCTAGTAGTCTCCAGAGCTGGCTGCTAGAGAGCAGACATGGGGCAATAGCTCTGAGGAGTGTTCCTTGAGATTTCCTGGCTTGGGGAAGCCCTACTCGGGTGGTGGGGCCTAGGCATTGTGGCTTCTTCCACTGACTTTCCAGGTAGCACTTTCCAGCCCCTTGTGATTTTCAGCCAAAGGCTGCCTGGCAGGGTCTCTTCTTAGAGTCATAAAAGGTAGCCCAAGGGAGTGCTTATTCAAGCTTCCCTGGTGCAAGAGGTGTTTGTCTGTTAAGAAGCCACAACAATGGGTCTGATCCCAGGGCCTCAGTTTCCCAGTCAGAACAGACCTAGTCTCCACAGTTCTCTGATACAGAGCACACATGGGGCAATAGCTCTGAGGAGTGTTCCTTGAGGTTCCCTGGCTTGGGGAAGTCCTACCCCGGCGGTGGCACCTAGGCACTGTGATCTCTTCCACTGATTTCCAGGTAGCACTTTCCAGCCCCTTGTGATTTTCAGCAAAAAGGCAGCCTGGCAGTGTCTCTTCGTTGGAGTCATAAAAAGTAAGCCAAGGGAGTGCTTATTCAAGCTTCCCTGGTGCAAGAGGTGTTTGTCTGTTAAGAAGGCACAACAATGGGTCTGCTCCCAGGGTCTCAGTTTCCCAGTCAGAACAGACCTAGTTGTCTCCAGAGCTTTCTGCTACAGAGCACACATGGGGCAATAGCTCTGAGGAGTGTTACTTGATGTTCCCTGGCTTGGGGAAGCCCTACCCGGGCGGTGGGGCCTAGGCACTGTGGCCTCTTCCACTGAATTTCCAGGTAGCACTTTCCAGCCCCTTGTGATTTTCAGCCAAAGACAGCCTGGCAGGGTCTCCTCCTTAGAGTCATAAAAGGTAGCCCAAGGGAGTGCTTATCCAAGCTTCCCTGGCGAAACAGGTGTTTGCTGTTATGAAGGGACAACAATGGGTTTGCCTCCAGGCCTCAGTTTCCTACTCAGACGAAGCCTAGTCTCCAGAGCTCACTGCTACAGAGCACACATGGCGCAATAGCTCTGAGGAGTGTTCCTTTAGGTTCCCCGGCTTGGGGAAGCCTTACCCGGTCGGTGGGCCCTAGGCATTGTGGCCTCTTCCACTGACCACAAAGGCAGCCTGGCAGGGTCTCTTCTTCCTTTC